>JAKRZM010001235.1:249764-406827 GCA_036379175.1 Heliconius cydno galanthus
TCCCTTCTTAGTGGATGTCCAGATTACGAAAGTAAACTTTTGTCCAAATTTCACGTTTCTACCATCAGCGGTTACGGCTGTGCGTGCGTCTTACCTCAGTCAGTGAGGACAAGTCCTTTTATATATATAGATAATATTTGCCTGATAAAATGCGTTAACTGTAAGTTAAAATGAGTACTAAGTATATGTCAGTTTTATCAGTCACTTTTCTATGTGGATTGACAATATGTGATTGCTTGTATGTAATGTATCTATTAATGACTTTAAAACGTACAAAGAAATTAAGTATAAATGTACAGCGGGCTCTTTCTGTCTGTTCTCCGAAAAGCAAGAAAATCGAGAAGAATAAATTTAAATTAATATTATGAATTTCATACAAAAAAATTGACGTTTCCATTTTATGTGTCCCAAGTTCTAATTATTCGTATTAATTGATAAATCAAGCAAATTTTTATAGATCCAGTTTCATAAAGATAGTAGAGCAGGCTAACAGGCTTATAATATTTAGATAATATATAAATAAGAACGGAATGATCAATCACTCTGCCCAGTCTCTCTAATTCTGCTTTGCAAAATACGTGTAAAAATATAAAAGAAAAAACTAGATTTTTTTTCAGCTTCATACTCCATCCCGCATATAGCAGGGTACCTAGTGTTAAAACACTCTGTTCTCCAGCTTCCAATGAATTTTTGAGTAATTTTGTGTTGTTAGCGAAACTCAACGCCGCGCTTTTACCTTAGTATCTATTCGAAGAAATGAAAATAATAATTCATTCCCACGACGGTCTCAAATAGGCATAGATTTTAATATAATTCATATTATAACAAATAGGCAAAATTAATGTTACTAATATGTGTGTTTCCCTTTTTTGGATGTGATAAATTAGTTCCTTAATATTTAAAATACTTTGAAATACATTTTAATATTTAAGTATTTGATACTTTGGTAGCTCTATTGATTAATATGTATATATGGGGAAACAATTAATCATGTAAAAGCTGTTACCTAAATATTAGCTCTAGCTTTTTGCTAGTATATTTTACTTTTGTTTGACCTTTTTATTTTTTACGCTTATAAAAGATGAGTAGTTTTTTTAAAGAAAAGTTAAAAAAATATAAGTTTTAAAACTCTCTTATCTCTATTAATAAACTGTCATTGAATTTAGATTAGTACGTTATTGACATAGAATGCTTGGATTTGGTTCTACGAGGTAGTTGAGTTGAGCCAAACTTTACTGCATCCAAAAGTTTTATATATATTTAATTCTAGGACAATTATAAAATTTAAATAATTAAAAAATGGTCACAGGTTAGCTTACACAATATAAAACGCTTAACACACATTGCTAGTTCTTAAATATCCTGTTTTTAACGATTTCGTATAATTTATCTCGGTCCCGTGGACCACGCGGACGATAAAACTTTTTTTAGTAATCAATTTGAGACGGATGAACAGAATTTTAAATTTTTAAGTAGATTTCTTAAAGTTTTAATTTATTCTAGTCCATGTTGAATAGGACAACGGGAATGAGTTATCCTTTATAAAAATTAGAGATGTAAACATTAGTATAGAGTCATATGAAGAAGAGTTCTTTCAGAAACCTTATGTAAATTAACCCGTTCTCATAATGGGATGAACTTAAATGAAAATAAAAGTATAATGTACTGTAATTATGTTTTTTTAAAGGGTCTCTACACCAACGACAAGAGAGTAAAATATTTCAAAGAGCATTTCACATTGCAGACACGTTTTTCATATAAAACGTAGTTCTTGGAGTATTTGAAACTTAAAGCTAGCCTTATAGATACACAGCGTTAAAGACGTTAAAGGTTTTAGGCACACACACTCTATAAACTGAAGGTACCAACCTCCAGAATCCTTAGCACAGATCACATCAATTCTATTAAACACACATTCGTACACACACAACACTGCAATCCGAGAACACAAACAAATATCACGTATGAACTTTGTTATAATAGTTTTCACTGTGTGAACGAACGGCCGTTGTTGGCCAAGCGGTCGGAGGCACTGACGCTGTGGCAGGGGCGGTGGCGTGAGGGGCGAGGGGGGCGGGCGTACCCCCCCGCGGAACAGGTTGCGTTCGCATACCGTTTTGAGCGCCAATTTCGACTCCCTGGATAGGGACGTTTCCACTTGATCCGTGGATAAGTAATGATAAAAGATAAAACCTATCGGGTTTATATTTTCAATTCATTTTTTATTATTGTTTGTTTGTGTAAATCTACTGTTTTTTACGCGTTTCAGTGGGCTCTAGCAACATTCTTTTCAATTTATTTATAATATATTTTTTTATTAATTCACACGACATTAATTTACTATTGCATTAGTTCATTACATAAACATTAATAATGATATTATATTATATTATAATGTTACAAGGCTTACCTACATATATCACAATTTACAATCGCCATACAAAAGACTTCAACGAAATTCATTACTACATCACGTAACGATCGTGATAGCTGTCAATTGTTTTGAACATAAAATATTACTCAGTCGTGGTGCAGTTGATACACTTTTGGTGGTAGTCTTGTATGGTGGTAGTTGGTTTAAATTTCAATTAAGTAGTACAAGATAAGAAGTAAAAATTGAAAGATGCAGTTACTCTAATATTTTTTATTCATATAGACTTGTCAAAGTCCTCATAAAATATTTTCGAATGGAATTTTTGAAATCTACTACCAAGTAGGAAGGCAGTTCTGCCGAGAAGAACCGTAACGAACTCAACAGCTATTTATTTTGTAAGCTTTTGAAAATTAAAATATAAATCATAGCGCAATTGTATAAAGTCTGACTGTATACATGCGACGGTAATGAGTTCGATTTTCACTCGAGTGTATGAAAATATAGAATGTGCCATTTACTGATACGGCAATCGAATGTACAATTTGTCAAGACAGGCCTTATTTTATATAAAAATGAACTACAATTATAAGTAGGTTTGTAATATTGTTTTTATCTGTAATATAAGTATAAATTTCCATTTTTCGGTTTATTTCCTTTATTTGTACTACAAATTCTCAATTCTTGACAAAGTTCATACATGGAATACGGAATACGGAAATTCTCTATAGGTTTTGATTTCGCGTAAATTTTCATAAAACATTCAACCAGAGTAATGTATTAATGCTCGATTGAGATGATTTTGATTGTGTTGATTTAGAAGCATGACTTTTTCTCCAAGGGACCGTAGACTTGAATATTTGATATTAGTTTCAGCTTGACACCTCCACGCGATCCCGATAAATGGTCTTGATGGACATACGGACAACAAATTGATCCTATAAGAGTTCCGTTTTTTTCCTTTTGGAGGTACGGAACCCTAAAAATAGAATAATACTGAGAATAATTAAAAGTTTCAGCTTTATATATGAGGAACTATTCCATTAAAATGGATAATTAAACTTTTTATTTATAGCTTTTGTTTCTACCATCAAAATATAAGTAAACGTCAACATAATTACTATAATTTTGGTTTGTAATCGATAATTAATTACTAATACGTTATCCGCCTTCCAATTTTATGTGCGTACAGTAGTTTATGCAAATGAAACAATGTTCTTAGATTCATATGTATAATGTATATAATTATAGAATACTATATTTAAACATTTAATATGTATAAATTTTATTATTTTCTAAAAGTAATTTTTCTAAAAGTTTCTCAGGTTTCCTCTTCCTACCTTGCTATGTGCGGGATATAATGAGAAGCTAAAAAATATATCTGAAGGTAGCGTATTCAATTCTGAATAGGCTACCTGATTCTTAAGTAGGATAATTTCAGTGAAAGAGGACTGCCCTGCGTACGCTAATCGGGGGGGATTTTGACCGTTGGGCCCCGTCGCATCTAGGCGCAGATGTGCCGTAAGATAGCACTGGCCTCATCGCCTCTTAAGGCGGCAGAGAGTGTGTCGTAAGACTGAAGAATGTATCCTGCCTATATACTGGACGTTTGCGACTGTGTTTGGATCGTCGGGATCTAGAAGGATGCTACGAGGGCATCGATAAGGGGATTTGGATGAGGAGCGTACTTACACGCTTCGACAATGAGGGGATTGGAGTAGGAATCTGCACGCTCGTAGTAGCGCCTGGCTAAGCGTTTACAGAATTCCTTTTACGATTCTAATTCGAAATCTTTGTGTAGGTCCATGTTCCGTACGTACCCTGGCCATCCGGATACCATACGAAGAAATTTGTGTTCAACTTCAAATATGAGTGGGTACAGCCTGCTTATGACATATGCAGCTTTGTTTCTGACATACGTGATGTGCGGAAGGAGAATTTTGAATCGACTACGATGCCTAAGTATTTCCAGAGGATCAGTTTATCTTGTAGGTAAATCGAGTAGTCGCGAAGTCGAGACGGTCTCGTTACGAGGAAAGAGGATGGCTACGCTTTTCTTCGGATTAACCTCAAACCACCACTTGCTGAACCAATCGCCTAGAGCGTCAGCAGCTTGTTGCAGTCTTTCTTTAGTTGCGGAACTCAACACCGAGCTTTCTCTACCAGAGCTGGAAAATTAAAATAATTTAAATACAATTATACCCCGAACGATGATCGAACCCACACCCATCGAGTTAATTAAAATTTTCAGATTAGACAAAGTATGCCTTTAAGTTCCGCTGGGAAATACGCTGTTCCTGTTTTGTGTAAAAGTGGCATTACTAATGTAGAACAAAGTAGTTTTTCTCTCTGCATATTCAATTAGAATACAGTAGAATAAAAACAATAATATTATTTCTTCAAAATCGTTATTTGATTGCACAAGATAGCGAGTTAGTCTTATCCTTTTATATTAAAGGAAGATACAAAAATGTATAATGTCAAATTAAACTGTACAGATAAAAACAGCAATATAAAAGTCATTAGAAAAAAGGTCGAAAACTCAAAGATCCCGACGCCAGTCCAAGGTCAAAAGAAATTTTCGAACTGGTTTAATAAATATGCATAACATTCGTGACAAAATACTGTTTAGGGTGAAAATGCATCAAAATCTTGCACTGATATGTAAATTATTGTGTTATTAAGGTATAGGTGAAAAAAATATATATTTTGGAAATAATTATCAAAAAAATTGAACTAATATTTATGAAATAAGAGTGAGTGAACAGAGACAATTGGAGACCTTGGTTTACCTTCAAGAATTTTTTTGTTTCACGCTGTATCCCGCACAACGCAGCGTAGGCAACAGGAACCTAATTTCAAGACACTCCGCTCCCCACTTTTCGCCAAATTCCAGAGGCATTACGTTTTGAAGTCAACGCCACACTTTACGTTACCACAGCGACGAAATGAAATCAATCTTAATTCTTAATTAGTTATATTTAAAATGTATGCATATCTTTACATCAATAAAGCATTATTTATTTATTCTTCATTTCATACTAACTAATGACTTCATCAACACAGCATCAAAAAGGGCACGGACGATTAAAATCTGTGGCCTAGGAACTACTAACTAGGAACATATACCTGCTATATGCGGGATACAGAGTGAAGTTAAAAAACGTGCAATGTGCATAAAACTGGACCTACGAGTAAGTACTTATAGAACGGTTTAATATTAGTTTATCTTTGCCCGTCTCAAAGAAGCATGAGATTTAAAAAAACATTTATTTTCTTATATATTCCTCCAAAATTTCTTGTGAAACTAGAATTCGCCATAGCAAATATGTTTTAGGCAACGGAGAAACTAATACTGGCATCACGACTGAGTAAAATGTTACAACAGCCTTTTAACTAGTTTGACACATTTAAGTCACAGCCCTTTAGTATTTACATTGCTTATGATTCAAGCTACAGTTATCTAGGATACCTATACGAAAGAGCGGGAGCTTATTATGAAAGAAGGTTCGAGATTCAATTGAGGGAATTATTTATTTTTTAGCTTCACCTCCCGCAAAAGGAGGATAGGCAGAGGGAATCTGGAAACCTAGTGCTAAGACAATTCATTCCCATTGAAACACTTCTGTTCTCCACTTTCGTCCGAATTCTGGAGGCACCGTTGAATGGCGGACCTCAAAACCACGCTTTGCCTCATTACCAGAGCAAGTAAATGAAAATATTAAATACTTCATTTCCTCGAGTGGGAATCGAACCCAAAAACCCGTCACGCTTAGTCGCTCGCTTGTACCCCTGCGCCACGACTTGCGTCTAAATAATAATTATTTATTAAATCTGTATATTCAAAATTATTGCGCAATTTCTCGAATCCTTCTAGAACTTAAGAGAAAGCTCCAGAAAGGAATCTGGTTATTAAATGTCTATTTTTATGAATACTCAAAGAATTTGCACATATAAGTAATTAAAGATTATCCGCTTCCCACTTTCCGCTCAATTTTCGCGATATTGCATGTTGAAAAGAAGAACCCAATCCTGCTTTGTCTTTTGGCCACAGCGAAGAAATGATAATAAATCATTTTCTGAGTGGGAGTCGAACTTACAACCATCGCGTTTACAGTCAGAGAGCTGTGCCACTGCGTGCAGCTGTGCACTCTTAATTATCTGGTGTATTTAAATGTAATTTTAATCATACTTAACCATTTTCTACTCGCTACTTTACAGTAATTCATGTTTTTCTACTAAATCACAGCATTAATTTCTCCATCCGGCTTTTACCCTAACTCGTCAACTAATTTGCTGTAAATATGACTTAAACCTACTTTTATTCAACACTTATTGCAAAGAATTTTTCTTATAAATGTTTTCCTTGTGGAGGTTACTTTCCCCACTTTCCGCCGAATTCTGGACGTACTGCGTGTTGAGTGGCAGAATTCAATGCCGCGCTTTGCTTCGATACCAAAGCGAAGAAATGTAAATATTATAATTTATATAAATATTACATTTCCTCGAGTGGGGTTCGAACCCACAACCTGTCGATTTTACAGTCACACTATGTGCCCGTGGGGCGACTGGCGACATTTCAGCGAATAGTTGACATTTAATATATAGTACCTAATTAAATATTAACAAAATTAACTATATTATTACGCCCTTCAAGTTTTCTCATAACACACAAAGAAAATTTAGTATTATTTTAGTGGCATTATTTTAATTATTTTTTTTTTCTCCATCCATCCAATCAACCAACAGCTATAATGAAATTTTATGATTATAAAAATAAATTTCACTAGATAGCAAACATTTAATTAAGCAGGCCCCAAAAATATAAATTAGCCCAGACCGCACCTAGGAATGGAATGTGTGACACTGGGTTTCCCTTTGCTTACTCTAAAAAAATATATTGAGAATGCATCGAAATACGGGTGTTGACTTAATATGATTGTAAAATAAAGAAAGTATAAGTTTTTTTAAATTTATGTAAGCTGCTACTTCGTGATCTGTTTATAAAACAATAATCCTTGGATTATTGTTTTATATATGATTATTAAAAAGTATAAGTAGCATTTTATTCATACATCTTAAGGTTTAGCTGGTGTGCAGGGTTCCAAATCATACATATATTTTATTTATCAATCAGTTTAATTCAGTTCTTTTACAATGGCATTCTGAGCATGATATTATATTGATAGATATTTGTCAATAGAAAGTGTTTATTATTTGTTAATCTACTTATCCAGAGGTTCTAGTCTGTATCAATAGCGGTTATAGCAGCCTGGCTAGCATTTCTCATGAGTGATACAGACCTTCAAAATAAATTACAGACTGTGTAACTGACAAATCTGTAGAAATTACTTTTTTTCTGTTCGTATCTATTATACACATCATAATTCAAGATATAATTGTTTTAAGATAAGAATCAGTGAAATTTTTATATATAACTTATATGGTTTACAAATATCTATATATAAAAATGTGTAAGCACTTGTTTTTAAAATTTTTTTTGGAATCTTTATAATAAAAATCACTTTCTCAATGTCACATTGTATGGAGAACACATGATAGAAAAGTGGTGGAACTCAACACTGCACTTGTTCTCAGAGAGAGGAAACAAAATTAACAATCCTTTAAGTAGAAATTGAACTAACAAATGTTGCATTAATAGACAGGCCCTATGCCACTTTGCCACAGAAGACTATGTGATTTGTAATTTTTGTTAAGTAATTTTCAGCTAGAATTAAAATTGAAAGGTATGTTAGGCCAAAGTTGTGGTTTACATTGATCAGAGTCATGTATAAATGATGTCAATAAAGACATTTCTAATGCACTTATCCTCTGCCACCTGTCCCCATAAAGTTCTTTCATTCTCTCTCTATTCTCCTCACAAGTTTCTCTTTCTTCTATAAGAATATCATCAGACTCTTCTTCTTTAGCTTTTATTCGTTCACGTTCTATCCTAGCATCTTCCTTATATTTTGCATTTGCCGTTAAAAATTGTATAAACTCCTCGCTAACCTCAATATCTTCATCACTTTGGATTTCTTCATTTTCTTCATCTGTGATATGATGTTCTTCGACACTATCACTTTCTGCTTCACTATTATTATTCTCTGTTTCAGTTTGTGATCCATTTTGCTTTTCCGTTTGTAAACTAGAACGCACAACAAAATTGTTTCTACGTATTACATCATGTAAAACTTTATTTTCGTATTCTGAAGCCTTTGCACGCGCTTTCCAGTAAGCAACCTGGTGTTTCAGTTGCCAGGTTGCAGCCACAGCAAAGTTTTCAGCCCAAGCTGACATTGTATTTGCGAATTTCAACTGTTTTTTCTTCGTTTCCCGTTTAAATTTATTTTTAATTTTCTTTTTTGCTTTTCGATTTTTCTTATTGGACGTGCAGCTTTTAGTTTTTTGTGTGTCTTCCTCGGACGGTTGATAAAACATTGCAAAATTAAGATCTATTTTTGATGTCACAATTATTTAATGTCAAAACGTTAATGTCAAACTAGCATTCGTTTCGGCTACATCCTAAAAAAATAAAACAATAAAATTTTAAATACCAACCTATAAGCAGTTTAATTCCATATAATTTAACTTGTGCATTTTAGGATTACCTTTTCGTTATATGTCAAAAAATATTAATGCGGTCTCTTTTTTTGCAGAACGCAGTAAAATGGAGAGTCATCCAACAAAATGTCCTTCGAATTAATAAATCAATCAAGGTTAAGAGTGAAATCAGTGAAAAAAAAATAATAAACCAGCTTCACGCTGTATCCCGCACACATTTTGAATGTGAAAAATATTGCCTAATTGCATTTACGATTCTTTCCTACAAAGGATTCCAAAGGACGAGTGCGTGAGTGAGATGTCGCTATATGTGACACTAACGATTTAAAGATGAGATTAAAAGACCCCATAGGTGTTTGTAATAACGAACAGACGAATATGCTCTTTAAAGATATTAGTATTTTTTATTAGCTATATAATAAAATGAGCACCACTACTGTGCTGTCAATACCTTAGCTCAATTAAGATATTGACAGCCAAGTTAGCTGCCAATGTCAAGTGTCATGTATGTTTGATAACAAAGTAGTCCATAAATTATATTTTTTGTTATTTAAATAGAAAACAATAAATAGGCATCATTTTGTGATAACAATGAGTTATAAAGATCGATGTAGAACATGCTTGAGTAGCGGCAAAGAAATGCGTCACGTCCAATCAGCTATATCGATTGCTGGAGACAGCGTCCGCTTATCGGATATATTGCAAAAATTTTATAATTACACTGTAATAATGTTATTTAAATTGTAATATTTTATCTTGTTTTCGTATATATGAAATCTTTTTCCTTTTCTTTCAGATACCCCCAGATGATTTTCTACCTGATAAAATTTGTATAAACTGTGTTCATCAGTTAACAATATCATACTCATTTAAAACACTAATTGAAGGTAGCGCGAAAACTTTAGCTGAAAGCATTAATTTGATGAATTCAACTAGTGATAACGATACCACTTTCGAATCTGACGATCTTAAGCCTATAAAAGTATTACAAAAGAATCTAAAGAAAAATATAGTAAAAGTGCCAGCAGAACCTAAATTATTAGACTATAAATTATTATTTTGTGTAGAATGTAAGGCAGAATTCCACTCAGTAAAATCTCTTTATGACCACTGTATTACCAATCACACTGTGAAGTCAGCTGTAGGTCGAGATTGTGATTACTGTAATGAAAAATTTGATGACTTTCGTTCACTAGTATTACACAGAAGATTACATATAAAACCATTTATTTGTGAAAATTGTTGGGAAGGTTTTTATAATTCAGATGAGTTAAAACATCATTCATGTCAGCCTAAATCAAAAAATAAAGATAGGTATAAGTATGAAAAAATGATGAGACAATGCGATCAATGTGGCAAGTCTTATCCTCCCGGATATATAAGGATACACATGTTAACACACAGTAATGTTCTAGCCTACAGTTGTAAATTTTGCCCTAAAAAGTTTAAAGTTCCCGGGAGCCTACATTCACATGTGCTCTGGAATCATAAAAGGACTAGAAATCATAAATGTGAAGTTTGCAATGCAACATTCATATCATCCAGTTCCCGTAGTTCCCATATTAGGAAACATCATCTGAAAGAAAAGAAATATAGCTGTGATAGTTGCGAAAAGCGATTTTTCTCAAAATCTGAATTGCAAAGGCATACTTTAACTCATACTGGTGTCAAAAACTTTCACTGCCACTTGTGTGATAAGTCTTACCAAACTAAACATGGCTTGAATGTACATTTGAAGTCACATTCTAGTGTCAATATGAATGTTTTAAATTTATAATGTATGTGATAGTTTGTAAGTGCATATTTATTATAAAAAATAAAAAAATGTTTTAGAAAAATTTTTGTTGTTTTGAAAAAAGAGTTCCAGTTCTAAAATATATAGAATGGTAACCTTTTATTGTGAGTAAGCATCATTTTTTTTGGTTTCACACTGTATGTGTATGTGTACATGTAGCAGGACAGGGATAGGGAGTATCAAGACACTCCACCCTCCACTCGAGAAAGTGAAATATTTAAATATTTCCATTTTCCTCGTTCTGGTGTCGAGGCAAAGTGCGGCGGTAAATTCCACCACTCAGCATGTTACGCCTCCAGAATAATTTCTGTCTAGAATTCAGGCAGAAAGCCCAGAACGAGGTGCAGGTTAGGCTAGCATTGCATATCCTGCTATCTATAAGGAACAGAGTGTGAAGTTAAAATTAAAATAAATAAATAAAATTCAAAATATTTAAAAATTTTATTTAACAGAAGAATAATTACAATGTGAGTAAATGAAAACAACATTTAGAAATATTATACGAAACTATATACCACCTTAGATTCAAAGTGCCGTAATTTAAAATTATCTTAAATTCTGGTTTAGTTAAAACTGTCATAATGTTTTTTATTTATTTACTTAAGTATTATATGAAATAACACTTGGAAAAAATATTAAACGTGGTAAGAATTTGGAAACCGTCAAATCGCAGGACCAAATCGTGTTATGTTTAAATTTTTATACATCTCATATCTGACCATAAAAAGTTTAGAATAACATTCAATAATAATTTCTCACTAAAAACAAATAATCAATTTATGTACCTTTCATAATAAAGGAGCATTATAATCTTGTATAATATATTTTGAACAAATTCAATCTCTCAAATTACATAGCTTTTAGCTAAAAGAATATACATACACCAGCACCGATATATAAGTATCGGTGCAATGATGGCATGAGACTATAAAGACGAATTTTATTCAAATTATTTTTTTTAAAGGCTCAGACGTGTTGTTTTCAATATATACACTGGCAGATTTAATAATAGAGTTACATATGATATGATGAGTGACGGAACTCAACGCCGCGCTTGTATTACCAGGACGGAAAAATCATAATATATAATTCGTCGAGTGTAGATCGCACCGACAAAATCGCCTGTACAGTCAAACACTGCGCCACGATGGCTTCTTATTGTCTAGTATACTTAAAAAAATTAATATATGGACAGGTAAGTATATTTAATCATTAAATTGTGACAAAGCCTAACAAGTGATAGAAGAACATTTAATAAAAAAAATAAGAGAAAAAAATTATGTCTTAATAGAAGTTGTACAAAACTTTTAAAAACAAAAAAAAATAATTTCTTTATTTAAAATTCCCTATAAATTTACAATTTAAACGACATTAACGATGTATGAATTGACAGGTGGGTTATAATTATATTTTTTATATACAGAAGCAATGACCTAACGTTATAAAGCCATAAACTCGTCAGATAAATAATATTATTAGCTTGATATTTAAAAAAAAAACTGTGCTTTATAAAAATATAAAATATCACTTCATCCAGTCTATGCTATGTTCGAATAGGAAAGACGTTGACAACATTTAAAAATCTTTTTTTTCTTCTGCTTTATATAACTTTATATAACCGTGAAAAATAAATTTGCTTGTGAAAATAACTTTTATAGTGCAATATATTATAAAATAGAAATAGTGCAATATATTATAATATTTTATAAAATAGAAATAGAGCTGTATAAGTAATTTAAATAACCAAATGATGATATATATTTTAAGTGCAGGAGGCAACTCTGAGTCTGACCACAGATACAGACAGTGCTATATCGAAACAATTAATATGATATAATAAAGCCTTAGCCATTCACTCCTGAGGTCAGTGCGTTGAACCAAACAAATTCTCCTTTAAAGCTTTATTATAGTAATAAATATAGTGTAACTCTAAGTAAACTTTTTTAAACATAAAATATCTTATCAATTGGACAAATACTTCTGTACCAGTAAATGACATCATAACTTACTATCGCCATTACATTGCTATTTGCTAGAAAAAACAAAAAAAAAATTTCAAATACTTATACAATTTTATTTTGGTTTATAAAATATATATTTAATATATTTTAAAATAATAAGATTTTCAAATTGTGTCAACGTCACTTACGCAAGAAGGGCCCAAATAGTTTTCGTCACTACGGATATTTGTATACCGTTATATTCTAGTGTAACCTGTAATAAAAAATAATAATTTAGTGGAAAAACAAAAGAAAATAATTGATTTTGTTAACTTTACGCTGTATCTCGCATATAGCAGAGTAGGGAAAGGAAACTTTGTGCTAAAATACTCCGTTTCCTCCCAGTTTTCGAGATATTGCGCGTTGAGTTGCGAGATTCAACGCTACCAGTTGTCTTCTTACCGGAGCGAGGAAATGAAAGCAATAAATTTCTCTGAAAGAGGAATCCAACGCACAAGAGTGGCCTTGACAATAATTGTTAGAAAATAACAAAAGCAAAATTTGTGAAAATAGTGAAACAAATTTAATATGCTTGAGTGGAACATAACACTGCGCTTTTAGACATGCATTGATGAATAAAAATAGCAACTCTCAAATAGGAATCGAACTCTCAAGCATCGTGTAAAGATTAATAATAATATCAGGACAAAAAATGTTAATTGTTACATATAGAGTAACTGAGGAAGGTCACGTAGAAGTACGTATTCTCACACATCTTTTATCTACTTTAGATCAAGCAGAAAAACATTTTTTTTTTGCGAAAAAGTTACAAAAAATGTAACAACCCTGAAACAAGTGTTTACTTACTTAATCAGTGCAACCTTTTTTTTGCATTTTTTTACAGAGCAAGCAGAAGGAAGCTAGTGTTAAGACACTCCATTCCCCATAAAAAACAAAGTGAGAATGTTATTATTGCGAAAAGGAGTGCAATATTTACATAATATTAAAAAAGCTTTTTTCTTTTATATTACGTGGTTAATTATTAATAACGCGGTTTTCACCATTACATTGAATAATTTAGGAGGTAGATCCATATGTACAAACATGCATAATTGTTTTACTAGGGTAAAATCTTAAAAATATGGAATATATAAGTAAACTAAACCAAAAAACAGTGCAAATCTAATATCCAACTTAATTTACTTCAAACACTATTTAATCTGAAACATTCTAACTAAGGTAAACCAACAAAAACGTGCCTCAGAAGTTCATATCTAAGCCTATTTGATACATAACTTCTTCCATCGAGTCTGTCATTGTATTACCATTCACTTGCATCTGGGTCTGACTTTTACTGTTCTCGGCCTGGCTTTGGCCTGGTTTTGGCCTGATCTCAGCTGGGTCTTGTTCTGTGTCTACGTCTGGATCTAGGTCTGGCCTGGTCTGGACTGTGGGAATGCCTAGTATTATCCTTATTTGATCTGTTAAATGTGGTGTTGATATGATTTGGTGATATATTCCTTCTGCTGTGCTTAATATTGTGTCAACTTGTAGACACATAGATAGATCATTTACATGCTAGAATTACAAAAAAATATTAGTTGTTTTTTTTTTCTAAATATTAATAAAGTACTTTAATATACATCTAAGAGGATATATATTTCTAATATTTCTAGAACGGAAAACATTAAGAAAAACATTAAGTAAAAACTAGACTCAACTTTGCTCCGGTTGAAAACCAATTTTTTATATTTGTCTGAAGTAGTTTGCTAACAACAATAGTTTATAATTGTTATTAGTTCAAAACATTGAAATTATTATGTTTTCAAAGATGATTCTAAGATAGTAACATTCCACACTGAGTCTTTTAATAGTATTTCTTTATTTAAAAAAAATACAATTACCTTCAATATCTCTGTAAATCCATAATCTTTGCTGATAACAACATCTTTTTCCGCATCGAGTATGGCAACACATATTAATAGATGGAAATTAGCACACGGCAATCCCGTCCACAGTACTTCCCATAATCTGAAAAGATTTGTTTTATTTATTTTCATATTGTCTTCCACATAAAGCATGGTCCAAATGGGACTTGTATCTCAAATGTTTTGTAAACCAACGCCGCGCCTAGTCTTATGTATATTTTTTTAAATTCACGCTGTATCCCGTACATAGCAGTACTTGTAAAGCTTTGTTAAGTGGTCGAACTCACCGCCGCGCTTTGCCTCGTTATCAGAGCGAGGAAATAATAAATATTATAAGTATATCGTCCCCCTGTTTATAGTTGCCCGCTTGAGCCCCTCCACCATAACGACCCCACCATAACCATAAATTTGGCCTCAAATCAAAAAGACACTAACCTCATAATATCCCGATGAGAAAATTCCCGTTTAAACCAAACCAATAACCACCGGAAGCAAAAGTACATATTCCCAGAGTCCTTAGACGCTAAATGCTTGGCCAGTTCAGGACTTGCAAAGTTAAGAAGTAGTTGCAGATTCAATAATTGTTGTTTCATGCCTGCTTGGTCCATATCGAAGTTTGATGCCTAAAATTATATTAAAAAAAATAACGTAAATAATAACTTTTTTTTCAGTTTCATGACGTATTTTGCACATAGCAGGGTAGGCGGGGGGAACCCGGGAGTCTAGTTTTAAGACAGTTCCGTCCCCTTTATCCGCCGAAATCTCAAGGCATTGTGTTTTAATTGCGGAGTTCAACGCCGGACTTTACTTCGTTACCAGAGCAAGGTAAAAAAAAATCATTTCTCCGAGTGGGAATCGAAGTTAAAACGGTCGCGTGTACAATCACAGTATTAATTATTTAGATATGCATAAAAAAATCATCGGTGTTCAGGAATAGGTTCAGAGCCTAGTGGTTAAATAATGTGATAATGAAATATTGTACATATTAAAATATTATAATGGTCAGTAAGTTGTGTTTATTTGCAGATTAATTTATTATTTCCATTGTAAATAAAATGCAATTTAGTATAAATATGGCTTTAGCTTTGGACTGATGAATGCCAATATAGCTCAAATAAAGAAAAGGGTCTACACTCACAATTTTCTCCATAAAACCCACGAAACACCAAAAACTGTCCACCTCATTGCCCAACAGGAGCAACAATGGGGCCAATATATCACTCATTCCTTGGACGTAGCCCAAATCAAAATTATACATCACATATGTCATCAAAATATCCTGAAGCACTACTAAATTAGGATTATTATCTCCTGCAAAAAATGGATGATTTCTGTCCGTCCTATTCACATCCTTTTCTACTAAACTCTTCCTGTCTCTGTATTCAGAAAACCTTGACTCTTGACCCTCTGTCATTGAGCGCCATTGTAGTTTCATTGAGAAATATTCTTCGGTTTTTTTCTTTTGTAGATTTTTTATATTGTTGTGTGTCATTGTCCAAGGGTGATAGTCTAATAAGTATTTCCATACTGAGTGGCGTATAGAATGCGCTACACCCTGTAGATCAAATTATTTATTTTATAACAATTATTCATTAACTTTGAAGTGTCTTTCTATCACCCGCCAATCTCACAAAAAATTAAATAAAACGAAAAAAAATCTCTTTTGATAATATTGATTTTTTGAATATATATATTAAGTATTTATTTACCAAATTTTAAATTATTTTTTTAACCTTCACATTTAGGGAAGACACAGGGCTACTTGTGTTAAGACATTCCGCTCCCTAGTTTCCGTCGAATTCTCGAGGCATTGCGTGGTGGAACTCAACGCCGCGCCTTGCCTTGCTGGCAGAGCGAGGTAATAAGAAATATTAAATACTTCTTTCGACCGAGTGGCAATAGAACCTACAATCTTCGCGTTCACAGTGACACACTTGTGCCACTGCGTTACGACGGCCTCAAATATGAGTTATGGAAAATTATTTCTAATTTCAATAAAACTCACGCCTCTAAATATGAGTTGTTTGACGCCGTCCACTTCTGTGACCCGACCTTCTGGATCTTGAAGGCCTTCCCATTTCTCTGTCGATAACGGAGTTCCCCTGAAAACATTAAAAAATAATTGTTTTATTTATTATTTTATATTAAGATTCTTCCAGATTCCTTTTTAAATGAAAACAACTATTATTAGCATTATTTAAAAAAAAATAACAAAACATCACTCAAATGTTGCAGTATAGTAATTTAAGCGAGTCTAAACTTCAAACAAAAGATTTTAAAACATTGTCTATCTGTTTGTTTGTTCGGACTAATTACTGGAACAGATGAACAGAATTTTATGGGATTTTTACTGAACATAGAGGATATTGTGGAGCAACATATAAGCTTTTCACGCGGAGTTCCCGCATGATCGGGATTAGCGCGGGTAATTCCCTAATAAGGGGTGAAGCCGCGGGCCAACGAATCATTTTTTAGATAAAAATTATAATAAAAACGATATTTCACCCAGACATCTAAGAAATTGTGGCGCAGTGACGGCGCATAGTGTGTAACTGTGAACACGACGCCTGTTGATTCGATTGCCAATCGGGAAAACGAATTATTTAATATTTTTATTTTCTCGCTCCGATAACAATACAAAGCGCGGCGTTGAGTTCCGCCACTCAACACGCAATGTCCTTTAAATTCGACAGTAAATGGGGAACGGGATGTCTTTACATCAGTCTCCTAGAGCCAACCCTGATATATCGAACATACAGGAGATACAGGGTGAACCTAATAAAAACTAAAATACAATAAAATCTAAAATATAACTCACCGAGGTATACAAGGCCGCGGTGGTAAAGTCGGTTTCACATTAATGACTTCATATTCATCACTCCTTGTAACTGAAGTACCATCTTCTAAAGCACTCATGCTTTTTGTTAGGAGATCTGCTACTTCTTCGGAAACGTCCCTTTTACCGTTCATACCCTCGTTGCCATAGTACACTGGAAATTAAAAATAAAAATGTTTTATTGTGGATTTTTCATTGTATTCACTGTGGGTACAAAGTCTGTATCTTTTTCTTTTAAATATACTTGTTTTTTAATATTGATGTTACTTAAGAATAAAAGACAACATCATTTCTATTCATAATCCTTTAAAAAAATCCAGGTTTTATTTTATTATCATGTATCACTTTTAAAAGAACATTATATCTTTTACGAATGATGTATTAATAAGCAATAAATTAAAATCATAAAAAAACTTAACAGCAATAAAAAAAGGAAGAAAACCTTACCAATATCAGTGAGCTTAGAAAACGCCTCCATAGTCGTTTCGTAGGGCCTCTGCCTCAAATTCGACACTAAATTCCATACAACGTCTGTTGTGTTTTCAGTAAAAATATCCAACTCAGCGAAAGATCGATTCAAAACTTGCGATTCATCGTTTGGTTCCACTACCACATAAGTATTCCTATCATGCCTGGTTTTAGCAGTTTTCAAGTGGTTTTTTAGATAAGCCACAAAAATTTCGGCATTCCCATGTTGGAAGTAAAAAGTGTTTTGCCAAACACCTTGTTTAGTTGTGAATTGCATTTGCTGGTTGTTTCTCGATATCTTGAAGGTTTTCAGCTCTTCGAGCGGTATTTTTATTATACGGGCCCTAGCTGCAGCGTAGTCGGACGTCATGTTGCCGCTTAGTGTTCTTTGACGACGTCCTGTGAAGCAATGGACCATAAATCTTTGTATAAAAGGAAGAAAATATTTTTAAAAGAAAGTATAAAAAAAATAACTTAGCGGGATTTGAACGCGCACCTCTTTTAAATCGTCCACATATTTCGACCACTAAGCTCTATGTTCTTATCAAGTCGAAAGTCTTATACGCTTCTTACATTTTATTATATATTGTTGTTAGCATCTCTGCAGGCGCCGTTGTGGAGCAGCACCAGAATGCGACTGTTAACACGTTAAGTTTTGGGTTCGATTCTCTATCGAGGAAATGAAATATTTAACACACTAAATAGGATAATTTTTACCGCTACTGTTACCGGTATTTCAAAATTAACATTAAAATGTATGTTAAGGCTTAACGAAATTTTAACGTTATTATTGCATTATTATAATGTTAAGTTACCAAGTAGCAATACCAAATAGTAACGATACTCATGAATGGATTACCGGTAATTAACATAACTTTTTAAAGTGAATTGGTAACGTTAACAAGTCCTGGTTTCTACCATCTGCCTACCCTACTATACATATATATATATATATATCTATCCACACCGATTTCGGCGATGGGGACTTCTTGCATGTCTCACTTTATTTTACTTTATTTTTTTTGGTGGGCTCTTATGTGACTCACTAAGCCGAATTTCGTTTTGAAAATCCGCTTACAGGACGCACAGTACAGTTGGCCAGCATCGTTATATGCATGATACGGCAAGAAGCTATTATGTCATTCTTACCTATTGTGTTGACCACTGCCCATTCTTGGTCTTGAGTATCAGAATCAATAGTAATAAGGTCATTCGGTCTCCACTCTATACATTTAGTACTGTCTGGATTTTGTACTATGCATAACATTCCAATGGAGTTTAGGTCACTGATAGAGCGGCCAATACATGCTTTGAGAAGAACTCCATCTTGAGTGAATAGGTCCTGGAAAATGTTATAATAAATAATATTGCATCAATATATTGGATATAGTGATACAGTGGGGGTAAATTATAAATTAATTGTTTCCATTAGTCCACCACAGTTTCCCTAGTCATCATGTAAAATGTCACAAAAATTGTTCATTGTTTGGGGAACAAATTGGTTCATCAGGTGGTTTCTGCCTACCCATAATGGGTAAGATTGTGTAGATGTTCTGTAAAATTTTAAAACTTTAAAGCAGTTTTTAAATTGGTATTTTATTAAAAAACATTAGTGTAAAATTATTTATATACAAACTTAAAGGTAATCAATATTTACGGCTAAAATATGGATTGCATCATTTTAAATTATAATTAAAATGATTCATTAAATATAAAAACTACGTTTCTTTTTTCATTACCATATATGTATACAATATATGTCAATCATCAAATCTATACAAAGGATTTATCTAATCTCATTGCAAAACAGTAAAATTTTCTATAAGCATACAACCTAAAGAGACTATTTTAAAAGTGAAAAAATAAATGACTTAGTGCAAACTACGTAAACTAACATAAGTAAATAAATAAGCATATTTTACAACTGCGGCGTTATATTCTTTGTATTATTAGTTATTATTCTAATAAAGATATGTGCATTGTCTTTGCACTGTTGTTAATATGTAACATTATGACGCAATTATGAACTACCGTGCGAAATCAACACCGAGAGACGGTAAATTTACTTCATACACGGACTAAATTGAAGGTCACGTGTTAGATGCAAAAAAGCAAAACAAGGATAAGAAGTGAAACCAAAATACACTTGCGAACTCACTTTGCACTGTTCAGGTATATCATCCATTGAGCTGCTCGACATTGTAAAAACTTTTCTGTGCGACGTGGATTAATAATAAAAGCTGCTATATTAAAAATAATTGCATTTAAACCATTTTATTAACGCAATTTTGCGTATTGTAAACAACAAACACTTGACGAGTTAGAGCTACCAACAAGAAAAACAATAATGACAAATGACATAACGTTTGAGTTTGACATTTAACAAAAAAAGGAAATCTATTAAAGATTAATAAATAGCATACAAAATACAATTCATTTCCTCGCTCTGGTAATAAGGCAAAGTGCTGCGTTATGTTCCGAAACTCAACACGCATTGCCTAAAGAATTTGGTGGAAAGTGGGGAACAGAAGTATCGTAATGAGAACGGGATGTCTTATCATTAGGTCTCCAGGTTCCCTCTACCTACCCTGCATGTGACATCACGGTTATTTTAGACTCACGCTTTATCATATAAAATGTGTAATTACAGTAAAAATCATAGATCTTATTAGATGAAAAGAATTTATTATCGGGACATCTTATAAGAACGAGCAAATGTTATAAAATCATCCCACTGAGTGGATTCAATATTCACAGCTACAGCGGTTATAGTCAGATGCTGTCCCACTGCGCCACCATGGGTTCAATCTCAAATAAAATAAACTTTTAATTGTATGAAATAAGATTTTTTGTTGGAAATTTTGTAACTAGCTTACTAGGTTGTTATTATTATTTAAGGTATTGATACATTTTATTCTGAATCATAATGTGATAACTATGAAATCTTAATTATTATCTTATTTATTGGGCTTGCATAATACTTACAATAAAATAAACTTTTATCTTTTGTCTTAGAAATCTAAGCAAGACCTAAATCATAAACCTGATGTATTATTTATGAAAATAAGAAAATTTTGTAGCATTATTTTTATTAAATTAAATATGAATGAATATATAATGTCACTAATAGTATGGTATAAATTATAATTAATAAGATTGACTGTAATATAATTAGCAAACATATAAAAAACTTAATGGGAATGAAAGATTCAGTTTTATTAAAATACACTTGTACTAAATACCATAGACATTTGTTTTAGTTTTATTTCTCAGTGACACTTCATGTTGTCAAATTGTCAATGTTGTTTGACTACTTTGTAAAAGGTGCTGCTATTTTTGCAATATTATTGCATTATATTGAAAAATGTACCACTAATTAATATTTCAGATAGATCCTTACTAATAATATCGACTTTCACATTTTATACATTCGTTAAAAGGTATCCATAAATAACCATCATGACTAATCTGGACGTGAGTATTATTTTACTTTTCTGTGTTTTGTATTATTTCCACTTCGCGATAAATATATTTTGTCTTTAAAAAAATTAACAATTAATAATGTTAATAGCTAAACAGAATTTATGCAACAAACTGTACGAACTGTTGTTCTATCACCTTAGTATGATATTTAGTCAGCTTTCACCCCTTTTAATGTAATTTTATATTTTGTTATCCGAGGCGTTAATTTAGTAAACATAAAACACAATCTGTTTTATACTAAATTATTAGAATATACACCAAAAGGTAAATTATATTATTGTAAATTTATAATTATGAAGAAAACACTGTATTTAAAAAAATCATAAAATTTCAGGTTAGCAATAGCAGCACCGATAGCAGCTCTGGATCTACTTCGGATTCCAGCAGTAGTGGAACCTCTTCTACCAGTTCAGGATCAGGTTCAAGCAGTTCTGACTCTGAATCCTCAACTTCTGATATTCCAGCAGTTGCACCACCTATACCTAAATCTCCTAAACCAACTGCTATAGAAGAAGAAAAAAAAAAAGAAGATCCAAAGCCACAAACTCCTAAATCCAAAATTTCATCATCAAGTGATGATGAGCCACCTAAGCCAGCAACGCCCAAACCTATGCCTCCAAGACGAAGATCTACAAAGATAAAGAATGCAGCTTCAGTACTCGCTAAAGTTAAACCTTCGGCTCCAAGAATTACAACTGGAGCAAAATCAAAGGCTATATCAAAAACAATACCAAAATCGAAGCCAGATACAAATTCTTTGAAAAAGAAAAGTATTTTTTCACCTGACAACAGTTCTGAATCAGAATCAGAAAGCAATAAAAGCAAAACATCAAAATCTAGTCCAAAAGCATCACCCAGAAACAAAAAACTGTCTAGAAAATCCAGTGATGATAAAGATTCAATACCATCACCCATTATAGTAGAAAATGATGATTCAAATTCAAATTCTAAGGATTCAAAAGACTCAAAAGACTCTAAGGACTCAAAAGTATCAAAGGACTCAAAAGTATCAAAGGAGTCAAAGGACTCAAAGGACTCTAGGGACTCAAAATACTGTAAAAATTCTAAAGACAATGCTAAGAGACGAGCAAGCAGATCTAATGGACCTCCTTCTAAAAAAGCTGTTGAGGAAAAAAGTCCATCATCATGTTCTTCAAGTCAGTCCTCGATTGAATCAGTATCATCAGAAAGTGACAGTGAACCTAGCAAAAAGGAAGATTCTAAAATTGTTAATAGTAAACCTCCTTCGAATGCTAGTAGTAAAGTGAGTTTTAATTTTATTTTTTACATCAAGCTATTTGCTGAAGAATTATGAGAACATTAAGACTCTGTTCTCATTCTGTCAAAATTTTCGAGACATTGCATGTAGAACTTGATTGGTATCAATTTCTTGAGGTCTAAGGCTTTGCCATATTACACACATAGCAAGGTAGGCAGAGGGTACCTGGGAACCTAGTTTTAAGACACTTGACTCTCTATTAATATACTATGTTCTTAAATTTTATGCTTTGTCATAAACAATATTCTATACTACTAATATTTTATCTTCATAATTATTCCACAGCAAGAAATAACAGCAAGAAGTGGTGACTCGGGGGATTCCCCTACTGGTACAATGCCCAGGAAGCTGACCCGGTCACTATCAGCCCGGGTCACTAGAATGGCTACAGCAACCAAACTCAATCACACTGATACCGATTCAGAGGCAGAAGAAAAAAGGGAGGAACAGAGGTGAGATTAATTTAATTATAGTATATCTCTAGTAATAAATATACATGAAGAAAGTTTGAGAGTTTCTTTGTGTGAACATGCTAATCTTACTTATTTTAAGAGTAGTTAAAATAAACTATTAAAAAAAATTTACCTACTGGTTAATTAACCTACTGGCCAGTTAACCAGTAGGTTAATTTTTTTAAGTTGGATTATGGATAGTCATTTATCATGGAAGGTTATAGGCTGTATTATATAATTTGAACCATTTTAATGTAGCCTACTGTATTCAGCGAACAGAACTACTTAGAACAATTAGGATCTATTGTTTTTTTTATTTGACCAAGAGGCTGAAGCCTATGGCTAAAAGTGAATAATAAAATAATTACCTTTAATAAGCATTGTGTAGACTGAAAACAATGATTGTTGGTTTAATCCCTACTTGAAGGAATTATTAACATATTTCAATTATTTCTATTTCACTCAAGAAAGTGTGAAGATACCAGCAATGAAGAAATATAATAGTACTAGAATATGAATCCATGATTTCTAAAATGTTTATTTGTCTATTTGTAGATGCCGAAGATATGTTTAGATCTATTCGACAGATCTGAATGAATTTTTCTTTGTTCCCACTAGATTTGGGCATCTAGGTAGTAGCAACAGTTTATTTTAGCAATTATTTTTCATTTATATTTTTTATAATTTTTTTTTGTTTAACTTTTATACCATAAATTTCAGTAAAGATGACAAGAGGCTGGCAAAAGCGAGGGCGGCCATTGCTCGATCCCCCGCCCTCCCTGTGACGCCCGTAGCGCCTTCTGAGAGACGGTGTCCAGTCAGAGATTGTGATTCCTCTGGACATTTGGGTGAGTTGTCACTCAAAAATTATGTATCCTATAATTATTGTATAATAAATTAGTTTATCGTTTAAATTTTTTTATTTTTTTATTTATCATAACACTGTATCCCGCATATAACAGGGTAGGCAGGAGAATCTAGTGTTAACACACTCCATTTGCTACTTTCACCCTAATTTTGGAAATATTACTCCACCACTCAACAGGCGGAACTCAATACCGCGTGTAGTCTTCTTACTAGGGCGAGAAATATTAATAATTTATTTCCCCGAAAGAGTCACGGGGCCAGAGAATACAACCGCGTTTACAATTAAACAACTAAATTTATGGATACAAAATTAATCAAATAGAAGTTAAATGCGCGTTTCTAAAAGTCGCTTCCCAAAGATTCACTTATATAAAAAAAAACTTTAGTATTCTCTCTCTGAAATGTTTCCAAAGTTTAATAACAAAGGAAGATAACACCACTTTTTTCCTAAAAGATTAAAAGATTACAATAAAAATACATACTACTCTTTTTCAGTCATAATAGATTCAATCATAATAGATTCTCCGTTTGGGACTTGTAAGTGGTAAATCTTTTTGATACTTCATGTTTACGGCTTGATGGGACTGAAGGCGCTTCCAAACCGTTTCCTCTTAATGTTCATAAAAGATTTTAGCAGTCTTCCTAAATGATTTTGGAGTACGAACGAAGAGGAAACGGAAGATAGTAGTGATACGGCTATCTTCCGTTTCTCCCTACAAACGCTGTAGGTGCTCGCGCAGACGCTCTTAAACACTACCTTTTCCAAAATGTCCCTTAAAGTCAATAAAAAATGCACTATAAAGCGACATACTATTTTCGTTGTCTGTATTGTGTAGGTGGCAAGTCGTCCCGCCACTTCACGTTCACGGCGTGCCCCACGTACCATAACGTGACGGGCGCGTGGTGCGTAGCGGCGGCGGAGGAGCGGGCGGCGGCCGCCAACACGCGGCGGCGAGCGCTGGCCGCGCTGCAGCAGCGCCCGCGCGCCATGCCCACTATCGAGCAGAGGGCGTACCAGCTTAAAGTCAAGGTTAGTGGCGGGTTTTATATTTGTTTTCTGTACTATTATTGGTTGCGTTGTATCCTACATATAGCATAATTGAAGCCTGGCAGAAAACTCAATGTTAAGACACTCCGTTCCTCCAGCTTAGCCCAAATTTCAAGAATGTCCAGTTGCTGAATTCTATTGAGGGAATGATTAAATTAGTTTTTCCCCAGGATGCAAAATCGAACCCATAACCGTAGCTTACAGTCACACGCTGTGAGCGACTGACTGATGACAGCATCGAGTTTTTTTTTTGTATTTCAGCTCAAATTAAAGTGAACGCCAGATTAACATGTCTAGATAAACAATTATCTTATACAGCTAGACGTGTATCATAAAATCAAGTACAGGATAATATATAATACAGGTAAATATGCAAATTTATAAAAGAGGAATTATACATGGGAGTTATTCAATATATTAATATTGAATAACATATACAGGATGTAACGCAATCGCAGATCAACCAGGTTGTCTATGGGCAGAAGACCTCAGTACCTATCCATTTCATTCCCATGTATGTTTTTTAAGATTTGCAATGGTTCGACAGATATTTGAGAATTTGTGATTCCACGATCGCGTCACACACTGTATATCGCGCGACGCGACGCGATCGCGTCACATACTTAGTACGTAATATTAGTGATTTTCCTCAAAATTTATCTTTTATTATAAAATAAATAGTACCAGTAATATTTTCCCCTTCATTTCCCACCAGGACATGAGATCAAAATGGAAAGGCAGCCAGGAACTACGTTCGATGCCATCAAACGAAGAGTTAGGAGAGGAAAGAGAGCCAGTCCTAGAAGGTTTTGCACCAGATTACGACCTGAGGCTGTTTCGAGATGCTCAGGCCTTGGCCGCCGTGAAAATTGAGGAGGAACTTGGCGATATATCTACGGATAAAGGAACTAGGTAAGTAAATCATTTGTTATAGCTTTGCGTGTTTTTCACGTTTCGTGGGAAACTACGGGTTAGGGAACGGAGTGTTTATTTGGCTCTCAATTAGCTAATAATAAAATTGTAACTAAATTTATATAAAATAGCAATTTCCGATTTTGTTGTCAGCTCTTCTTAGCGGAACTGTTTTCTAAACCGATGTTAATGATGTTTATTCATAAAGTCGATTTGAATATACAATATGTTGAATTTTGACAATATAAATTAAGTGAAAGTTATATAAGGATATATTAACTTTGCCAACAGATACGTAGTGATGGGTAAATACATGATGGAGGTGTGGTACCAGTCTCCGTACCCGGGGTCGGCGGCGCGCGTACCTAGACTGTTCGTGTGCGAGTTCTGTCTTAACCACCAGCAGTGCGCCGCGGGCGCCGCGCGGCACCGCGCCAAGTGCGTGTGGAGACACCCGCCCGGTGACGAGGTGAGTCACACTGATGGAAACATGCTTGGATTTATTAGTTATTTTATAATTTAATTTTATTAACTAAAATACTGTCAGTTATTAATACTAGGTAAAATTTGAAAGTGAATCCACCTGTCACTCACGACATTGAAACCCCAAAACTATCAAAATATTATGAAATGGTGTGAGGACCCATATAGGACCCATATAGGTATATGGGTACCCATACACGTATATTCAAAAAATAACCAAAATCAGAGACATCGACTTTTTTTACCTGTCGGTAAATGTGATTTTCTATCGACAGGTATATAGAAAAGACAATCTCTCGGTGTGGCAGGTGGACGGCCGCAAGCACAAGCACTATTGTCAGCAACTCTGTCTCCTCGCTAAGTTCTTCCTCGACCACAAGACTTTGTACTACGACGTGGAGCCTTTCCTGTTCTACGTGATGACTTGTGCCGATACTGAGGGATGCCATATTGTCGGGTATTTTAGTAAGGTGAGTGGTGGATATTTTTTGGATTATAGTATATCGCGTAATTAAATGTAATTCTAGCAAGTAGGAATCGATTCAACAACCGTCGCGTTTGTAGTCAGATGCTGTCACAAGAAGACCCCGATTAGAATGAATCATCATTTTTTTTTTTCGAACATGTGGATAATGCTGTTAGCCCTATTGGCTTTTACAGCGACACCGGTTGGGTAGGGAAGAGGGTACTCTGTCCCTGAAGAAATGCAAGCACTAAGTGGCTGCATGTGAGGAAGTCGAAGACTGTAAGGGCGCCCCCTGCGGGACTCGAACCTCGGCTTGCGGCCGTCGAGCGGACTAGGATTTCACCTATGCTAAGCAAACCAGCCGCGACATGAAGTCGCGACTGGGGACAAATTAGACTAATCTAAGGGAGTTAACAGTCCCTAATGAATCATCAGACGTGAAATCTATGTATATAAAATTGAAAGGTCACTGATCACAAAATCTCAGAAACTACATGTGCTAGGAATCTGAAATTATGCATAGGAGTTACTTATAAGACGTAGGTGCTCGGGAATTTGTACTATTCGACTTCTAAGGGGTTGTTTTTGGGGTTGAAAGTTTGTATGAAACTTTGTTACTACAAATGCTAGGAGTCTCAAATTTTGCATGGACGGCACTTGTAGGACGTAGGTACTCATGGAGACAGAAATTAATAATAACGTAGTTCACGCAGGCGAAGCCGCGGGTGGGCCGCTAATATAAATCACTAATAGTAATAATATAAATCTTTGTACTACGATGTGGAGCTTTTCCTTTTTACATGACTTGTGCTTATACTGATGATGTCATATTATTAGGTGGTGGAAAATTGTTACAGTTACATTTTTCTACCAGATAAATTTTACCTGCTCTAAATAACTTAACGTATTTATTGCTTTCCTTAAACTTTTAATTTTATTTTTCTTTTAATTGAATACTCTTATAATTGTCACTATTCAAATGACTCTTTTTAAAACATAAATAAAAATACGCTTCATAAATGGGAATGTCTCCATGAAAAAATATCAAGTAACGGTTTTCACCATTAGACCATTTTCAATTCATTGTTCAAAACTTTAGACAATTGTATGAATACATTTACTTTTTTTAATTAAATGTTAAACCTATGTTATTTGTCCGAATTACAGGATATATTACTGCAATTTTCATTATTTCAAAGAAAATTATAAATGTCTTAGTTCTCCACTTTCTGGCTTTTTGGACTTGTGCTAGCTTTTAATTATTCCGTCTGACTGAGTCATGTGGCATGATACGTTCTAAGTATCCTAGTTAAGTAACCTCAGGCACAGTGGGCTACGTCGTGATTATTACCAATATAATATAGCTTGAGCCTTGCTGGATGAATAGACTAACTAATATAAAAATATTTTATTATTCAAACCAGCAGTTCCTGAGATTTGCTCATTCAACCAAACAATCTCTTCAGCTTTATAATATAGATTAAATGACCGAGCCTAACATAACATAGTAATCGAAAACGTGCGCTCATTAAAGTTTTTCCTCGTTTATAAACATATACGCCGTACTACCATTCAGGCGCGTCAGCTGTGGGGTCGTTGGCCGGACACGCCCCGGGGGGTCGACAGGTACTAGGGGATGGGAGGGTTGGGGGTAGATATAGGGGGTGGGGGGTGACTTTTTGTTTTATTGTACGCCTAGACGCGCTTGTTTGATGTCTGATTTATACCTTGTTATGTATTGCCCTGCCCTGCCCTGTTCTGCCATATGGGTATTGCGATGGTGTGAAGTCATTTCAGTCAGCGATTAGTTACAGTTTTATTATATGTATATGTAGATATAATTTAGGGATTTTTATAACCTAATACGTAATGTTTTTAAATGAACGAAAAGTGGGGAACGATCTACATGTTTCATAAGGTTCTCTTCCTCTACCTAACAAAAGGGGTGATCCCCGAAGATGAAAACACTTAATCAAATCTATATAATCACAATGAATTAACATCCATAATAACACTCAAATTGCCTCAAATATACTAAAAAAAAAACATAAAATCTTCACAAACTTCCCCCTATCTAAATTATACAGTCGTCTGGGGCCCGCGGCGCTTGCGGTACTGACCTACGCGAATAGGGTGCGTGTAACTCACGAGTGAATATGTTGATGTGTGATTTATGGCGAACATTTATGAGGTCGTCGTGATAGACTGATTCTAAATGTGACGGTTGTGAGTACGATTCCTACTCGGAGTTATGAATTATTTTCATTTCCTTGCTCCGGTAACAAGACATAGCGCGGCGTTGTGTTCCGCCACTCAAAACATAGTTTCTTGAAAATTTTGCGGAAAGTGGGGAACGCAACGGAAGGTAAGTGAGATACAGCTTGAAGCTAACGAAATGAAAACGCAATAAATTAGTATGTCAGTCATGGTGGTTTTAGCTTTAAATTGTACTAGTGGGATTTTATTTATTTCATAAGTATATTTATTTTCTCATCATTTAGCATTTTTAACTTGATTTACATTTTTATTTTGGCAAGTGAAGGACTAAATTAAATATTATGTAAATGTAAATATTTCTTCACCAACTTTAAAACTGTTCAAAACATGCGTGAAATTAATAAAAAAGAAAATATATATTCAAATCGGTATTATCACATAAAATTACTATAATTACACAAAAATTACTTCAAATTACTAATAAATACGCAAAACATGTATAATAAACTCCCCCTAGTATCTTAATTATACACCACTACAGCCGTCTGGGGCCCGCGGCGACCGCGGCGTTCGCGGCACTGACCTACGCGAATGGGGGTGCGTGTAACTAACGACTGAATGTGAATATTGAGACATGATTTGTTGTATATATTAGGCAAGTTTTGTGTTTTCATTTGTTTTTTTTTTATTTTGTGGGGTGGAGAGCATATAGCACTTTTGTCTAGCAGGAAAACAACGTGCCAACAAAAATGCCTTAATGTAGGACGGAGTGTCTTAACACTAGGTTCCCAGGTTCCCTCTGCTTACTCTGCACAAGCGTACAGTCTATACAGTTTATCTCTATATAGGTTATACAGTCTCGCCTCTAGTCGAGACGATCGCTATAACTGACCTACGCGACGAAAATAAACAATCGATATGCGCGAACACGACACGCGGCATATTCGGGGGAGCTCGTTTATGTGTGTGTGATTAAATAACACTTTTGTCTGTCTGTTAAGGTCTTTTCATTGTTTGGCAATGGTAACGGGTTCAATTAATTTGTATTTGTAATTTTTAAGCATAGTAAGTTATGAATGTTGCAAAATTAAAACAAATTCAAATTATTACTTTATTACATTTCATAAGTATTAATACTAAATAAATATCGTTTTTGCTATAATATTTTTTTGCTTTAGCAGAGTAGACACTAATACAATTTAAGTGTATCTAGTGTTAAGGCACTCCTTTCTTTGCTTTTCGTCCGAATTAGTATCCAGACTGGCCAAAAGCAAATATTTCATTTCTTCGAATGTAGATGTCATATTTATTCATAAATAAGTTTGTAAATATTAAAAAATATATAATAATTCGTTTCCGAAGTTAATCTTTTCATATAGATGGGATTGTACGATTTGTTCAATTTCAATTACACGCGTCGGTGCATAGATTTGAATCGCGTCTGCCGGTGAAAGGGGGTTGGTTCTTTATTAAGAATTTTATGTACATCGTGTATCGATATAATAGATTAATTAAAATATTTTTTTGAGGCGACACTGTGTGTATATAAACGCGACGGTTGTGAGTTCGATTTCCACTCGGGTCAATGATTTTTTCATTATTCTTCGAAGTTTATTTTAATTGCCACGCTCTGGTAAGGAGACAGAGCGCGACGTTGAGTTCCTCCACTTAATACGCAATGAGAATTGAATGGAATATAGAAAAAGGAATATCTAAACACTAGGTCTCCTCTGCCTGTAATGCCAGTAATATGTAGGGAACGGACGCCGTGAAGCAACATCCATACGTATATTATAAATTCGAAAGTAACTCTGTCTGTCTGTCTGTCTTTTACGCAATCAGGGCCAAACCGCTAATTTAATTGTGATAAAATACTCATATAGAGATACTTGAGGGTCTCGGGATGAACATAGGTTACTTTTTTTTCTCATATTTGTAATATTATGGATATATACCAAAATATTTAAATACTTATTAATTTGACATGCAATTTATTCCGCCATGTTAATAACAATCGTAGCGTTGCTAAGCAACGATTTGCAAAGTTTAGAAAACGTCACCCAAAATGAGCTTGCTTAACGCATCTCTCTATAGAAAACGGAAAGTAATTTCATAAATATATTTAATAAATATTCGTATAGTTCAAGCGGGCGTAGCCGCGTTCGGGTCCACTAGTAATAAATAAATTGAAATATTTTTTTTTATCTTGAAGGTGGAAGGAAAAGAACCTTCTGTTAAAAAATCCGTTCTGTTTGTATACATATGTATTGACAAAATCTTATGTTTACACCTAAAATATATGTATTTATAATCGTTTTCGGCCGGTGTTACATACATATAAGAAATGTGAATAGAATCACATTTAATATTCTGTAAAAGTAACTAAAAAGTATAACAGAGTCAAACCAATTTTCAATATAGACGCGATGGTTGTGAATTTGAATCCCGTTCGGGAGAATGAATATATTTAAATAGTTTACATTTCCCAGTCGTTGAGGTCCCGGTATTACGAAAAACAGAGTATATTAACACTAAACTCAATAAAAACACTGAAACCGGGTGAAATACTAGTTTAAATCTACATTAGAACCGGCAAGCGTCCGTGCAAGAGTGATAAAGTGCAGTTCAAACATTCCCCCCGTACGCGTGAAGGGCCGATATTAAAGAATGGAGAGAGCCTTTGAGCTATCAAAGTGAAACGTTTAGCGTATGCGTGGAATTTCATACTGTAATTATTATATGAGGTCGTCGTCGCCCAGTTCATAGGTCAGTCTGTTCATAGATTACGGGTTCGATTTCGAATTGGGGTAAAATGTATTGATCTTTCTATAAGATATGATCTTTCTATATGTGGATTTAAAGTGAAGAACAAAAGAGATACTTCGATTACTTCGATGTAGTGTCTATTTGGCGAACATTTGCATTAAAATTTTATAAATCTAACTGTGACTTTGTCCAAAGTTTGGTAAATTTTATATCCATATCTACATTAATTAAATTGTAAAGCTGAAGAGAGATATTTTTTTTGTGTTTGATAGTCCATTTATTGAAGGAAGCTATAGAATTTTAGCCTATGGGCTATATTACATAACGACAATCACCTCGATGGAATCCATTTTGCACATGTAGTAAAAGCTACTTCGGACTTAGCGTGTGTTATGCACGCTCTTAGTTATTTCTATTTGACCACGCAAGCAACACCGCAGGGAAAAACTAGTAATAAATACTTGCAAAGAAATTATACAACAGAATCCTATCGTACTATTACACTTTCAATCAACTTTGAAAACAAAGCTTTAATATTCCCTATTAAAATCTAAATCTTAAATATACAAATATAAGGTTTAAATTAGCTCGTTCAACATTTTTACGTTCATTTACGCTGCACCGCCGCGCCGTAGCGCCGTAGAACCCACGGCTGTAATGTGACAGATCGTAGGCACGCTACGCCGTAGTACGTTTCTTGGAACTACGACAGCTTATCGTAGCGATGTTTACGTTTATTTATTTGTGAATGCCGCGTTGAGTGTGGGTTTCGTTTTTGTATGGTTTTGGGTTCGAATTTTGTATTGGGCTAAGATTTATTGTTTTTTTTTAATATACAATATATTGTATAAATTATCTTTATATCTTTATGTATAGATAAAGAATTATATTATATAAGTATATGTAAATTGACGTAAAAATAATGAAATTTGAAATATGTATATATATACATATGTATTTCATTATACGTAGTTAATTTGATTATTTAAAAATGGTTATCTTGGTTTATTAGATATGGTTCGGCTTGGTTATTAATGTTTGGCATTTATGTACGTATATGTTCGTATGTACACATAAAATATCAAGCGATATCCCGTGAAATTAGTGTTACGGTAATAAAATATCAAATAAGATGAGAGTCAGTATTTGGCATCGAGTCCAATACGTGGCTGGTAATAATATTTTATGTCTCTATTTAACGTTAGTAATATGCCAATATTTGTGTTGCTAACACATTTCTTTTATGAACTTTCGAAAAAATAAGAGTTTCACGCGGTTTTCTGTATAGTTTATTATTGTTCTTTAGATTTATGTGTAATAAATCCGAGGAAATTTAATTGACCGAGTGTTTCCCTAAATATAAGTAAATAAATAAATAGCAAATGTAGGCAAAGGCAACTTAATATCAAGTCATAGTTTAAAAAAAAAAGAGTGGCTATGAGTTTCTTTGCCTGGATCTTCTCATGAGCTCAACTATTTGAACGGGCTTTTTCCAAGTCAAAATTGCACATTTTTTTTGGTTATTTTGTTTTTAATCTTTTTTTCTTTTAGTAAATGTTAAACATTTTTATGGAATAAAGATATTTTGACTTTGACTTTGAAAAACATGCTTATCTCAGGAACGAGGTAAAAAAGTATGTCATCGTACACAAATTGAATGAAGCTGTTTGTAAAAAAATGTTAAAAATATAAAAAAAAATGGCAAAGTGCATCCATACGAAAATTCGAGCAATTAATACATTCGCATTCGTCAGACAGTGTACAATCAATAATAACGTAGTATGATAAGTGTCTCGGGTAGTCAGTATATATAGAGCAGACGTCGAGACAGCGAAGGTCGTCGCCCCTACCGGCGTCCGGACGGTGATATAACCGGAAACTGTATTAGAATTTCCGGTTTAAATTTTTGATTTTTTTTTTTGTATTTTCTTTTTGTATGAGTTTTTAGTTTAGAAAATAATACTGTATAATAGAGAGGTATGAAGTATGAGAATTGACAAATTGAAAAAAATATTAAATTGACGAAATAGCAGATTTTTAGGGCGTAATTGAAAAGTAAAGGAACGACAGGTTAAGCCGATTCTGAGATTAGCGTGATCCGAACGCACAGACAAACATACAAAAAAACATTGTTTTGGGGACTGTTACATAATAAATGCTCCCAATAACAGATTTTCTCAAATAACTACTATGTGCATGAGTGGCAGTTTTATTATATGTATTAGCAATTCAACGCACTTTACTATATAAAGTATATCAATTCATTTTCAATTCTATAATTCTTTCATTCCAATATATTAAAAATAAATAAACGTGTACCAAAAACAATAATTTCCCTCTTCCTAAGCTCAGACAGGCATATTGAACGTTTGTACATACTCGTAAGTATATAACACGTAGCGTTGGATCTAGACGGCGGGTAGACGGGGCTGCCGAGCCGGTCGTCGAACCGCCACGGGGGCGCTTCCCGAATCTTTGACAACCCCTGACCTGTGCCCGCCTGTGTTTTACTTTGTGTGAATTGATTAATTATTACTACATATTCTTCTCTATTTTAAATATTTATATATTATTATTATTTGACAACCTGGTGTAGTGGGTACTTTTCTGAGACGCTAATTCTTAACTTTTTCTAAATTTTTTAACATTCTGAATACGAAATATAAATTGCTACACTATTGATTATTAATTTCCCAAAACAGTCTATTAAATTCTATCAGACAATTACTTATTACATTAATTCTTGATCGCGGAAAAACTAACGATTCGTCGAACTAGGGACATTTCTCGAATCTAAAGATTCGAAGTTAATTGATTTTCATACCTATTAATAGTAAATGCTGTGGAGTTGCGATTTCTTCGTAGGATATGCAGAGTCAGTTTATCTGACAGAATCCACAATGAAGAGACACACAAAAATAATAGCGAGGATGTCACGGTGAGAATGAAGAAGAACGTGGTCAGGTGGATTGGGCATGTCGAGTGAAGGAGTGATGAAAGAATGGCATAAAAGATATATGCTGATAAGAAAGACAAGGAGAGATCTTAGTTGACCTTCGAAAACATAATATCGATGATAGTGGAGGAGGGTCACAATATCGATGATAGTGGAGGAGGGTACGTATAAAGACATGATAGTGAGACAATAGACGAGGCGAAACGTACATATCTCATGTAGAGACCGTAGCGTTTGGAAATCCGTTCTCTTTTGCTACCCCTCTAGAAATAAGGCGTGTAGCTAAAAACACCTGTTCTACGATATTATATATTAAATGGCGATAATGTATTATTTCTAAAAAAAAACGAAAAACGCCTTAAACTGAAAAATACATTGAATGAGAATTTACTTTCATGAATCATCGTCTATAATCAAATTGTTCTAAATTGCACAATAAAACTGTATTACCCCATATATTAGAAACGTATCTTAATAATCACACTGCAAAGGGAAAAATCTAAATTTAAAGACCTACCATTACCAAATTATTAGTACCGGAGTCCCCTCAAAGGGCATTACGAGCGTTTCACATATAATATCTCACCCTCTCGCACCCCAGTGACAATTTACTGATGCAGAGCTGTCCAAGCTGCTACGTTAGTGGGCCGATTCAAATTATAACAAAATGATGAGACAAAAAAAACATAGAAACTGGGAATTATTTCTTTATAAATTTATATATATTTGATCTTTGATTTTTTTATGTGTATCACGAAAAAAACAATTATTATAGTTTATGTAGGAGAAGTTTACGAGTATCATTGTACGTAGGTATGTAATATTATATAGAAGCCATACTGTGACAGTTAGACACTATCCGTTTTTGATCTCTTCGCTTTATTAAGACAATGTGCGGCGTTCAAATCCGCCACTCAACAATGTCTCAAATTCGTTCGCAAAATCAAAAACAGATTGCTTTAACTGGACAAAAACAATCTTAGATATGTAGACGTTAGATTTTGATTTTTTTGCGGCCCGCTGTCTGGACATCCCTGTTCCGATGTAAACACGCTAGCAGACGTCTAGACGGCGCGGCTGTAACGCAATAAATTCTGTTCAGACTTCAGAGTCTTCATTATATTTGTCGTATACTTGCCGTTTGAGGTATCGCGAAGTGGCATCGGATGTTAGGATACTGAGATAACACTGTCGGCCTTTTATTTTATTTTAAACTTACCTAATTTTAATAAGAAACAATGAAATGAATAGCAAATTATAATTAATAAATAAAAGGAAGTGTTTTAAGCATCTATAGATAATCATAATGGCCTAATACATATAACAACATTTCATAAGAGAGGAAAGTATTCATTTATGATTTCATCTATATATATAAAATCGAAAGGTCACTCACTCATCACGAAATCTCAGAAACTACATGTGCTAGGAATCTGAAATTTTGCATAGGAGTTACTTATAGGACGTAGGTGCTCGCTAAGACGGGAATTTGCAATATTCGACTTCTAAGGAGTTGTTTTTGGGGTCGAAAGTTTGTATGAAACTTCGTTACTACAAATGCTAGGAGTCTCAAATTTTGCATAGACGTCACTATGACGTAGTCATGGAGACAGAAATTAATAATAACATAGTTCACGCGGGTGAAACCGCGAGCGGGCCGCTAGTAGGTAATATTAATAACTTTAACATTTTTTAAGTAATATTAAAACTGTAGTTAAAAACGAAACCAATAAAAAGATTCCATGTATTTTAAAATATAAAATCTTATATAAGGTATGTTGTTTTTTTGAAATAATAAGGCAAGGGTAATAAGACAAGAAAAAAATAATTATCAGGAAATTTCATATAAAACCACGTGTTTATGCCACTTCAATCCACCCTAATCTAAGGAACCCCCAAGGGCCGCGGGCAGCGTACCGAAATTGGAAAGTTCTTTCCAGTTTTACATTCTTTAGTGGGGGGCGTCTAGACCTTGCGAAGGTGAACCGATACGCCTTTGTTTATTCATGTATTGATAAATGCCTATAAGTACGCATATATATTACTGAATTATAAGCGTTCGTATATAGGTAGAAATTTTCAATTATTTTAGTGATATAAATATTTATATAATCTGTATATTTTTTATTACATTTTTTTTATTTTATAACAATTTTCCCTGTTTCAGTTCCGCCATTCATCACACAATGCCTACAAGTAGTTTGTTGCTTTTTCTAAATTTTAACGTTTTATCCTGCAAATCTCAGGGTAAGCAGCGAGAACTTATTGTTAAGACACTTCATCACCTGATTCTGTCCAATTTGACTTTTACGCCGCGCGTTGTCTTGGTGTTAGAGTGAGGAAATGAAAATAATTTATTGCTTCGAGTGGGAATCGTATCCACAACCGCCACGTCTGAAGGCAGATTCTGTGCTCCTGCAACAACAACGACCTCTAAAGGCTTCCTTTTTCTTAGTTATACCCTAAATTAGCAATTGACCTAATATGATTACCTAGATGTTCTAGGCTACTGATAACTTCGCTACCTAAAAGATTTCTATTCTATTTTAGCCGAACAAGTATCACTTCAGTTGTCTTGCAATTATGTTGAAACTTCTTTATATTTTAGTTCGAAGAGTTATTTTAGTTTTAAATAAAATTAGTATATTTATAACAAATCGGAATGCAGGCTCCTCTTCACACGCAATGTCTGGAAAATTGGGCGACGAGCGGGAACGAACTGCCTCATACTATGTTAAATCTGCCTACCTTTCTAATATTATATACGGGATACAGCGTGAAGCTAAAAAATATATTAATAAGAGTTATAGTAATAATCGCCATTATTGTGACAACGGTTCTTCATATAAATAATTGCCTTTTTATCACAAAGGGAAATAATAAAATATTTCCTATTAATTTAGTTTCAAAACCAAACTATATTGAAAAGCGATTGCAAACCTGCCAGGTACCAGTTGTTCTACTCCAGGGGTGTCAGCATATTAAAAGTAACAGAATTTTTAATAATGTTAACCTTAAAATTTATTGAATTTCATTCTGCGTATAACAAAGGAAATGTATCATAATATTAGAAACCGTCGTGGCGCAGTGGAACAGCGTCTGATTATAAAGTGACGCTTGTGAGTTCGATCCCAATCTAGGGAATGATTGTTTTTAACTTATTTTTTTAACCCTGGTAGTAGACTCGGCGTTAAGTTCTGCCAATCAATGCGCAATATCTCGAAAATTGAAAGGAAAATGGGGAAAGAAGCATTTTAACATTAGATTCGCTCCCTTACCCTGTTATGCGGGAAAAGCGTTAAGCTGCTTTTGTGCTTATTCTGTCTATCACTTATGTGGTAGCACCAATCAGTCTCTCAACATATTCAACAAATAAAAAATGTATTCTATTTATTACGTTAACACATTTCTCATAGCCATAACAGCGATGGTACCAACATGCGAATGTGAACTGCTTTATTGCATCTGTGTTACCATTACGTTCGTATCTGTGCTCTTGTTGTTTTTGTACAAACATATTTCGAAAGTTTCTTGCAAATTTATAATAATAGAAGGGTTGTTTTAATTCAAATGGACGTACTTATTTCGTAATATATATAATCTTATATTACAAACTACTTGACAACCCTACACCACGTTCCGGCATCTATAGTTACTCAGCTTTAGCCCAATACCTTTTAGCTTTTATCGGATCAGGACGTCGGATCGACGAATCAGATTTTCAGATTTGTCCGCTGCAGACGGGTTCGATGACCTTCAAAACTTTGTATTTATCATTTATCTTATAAGAGACCAATTGTCTACCGCCTAGCGATGTGTTATTGCAGCTCACGCTTTATCCTCTACCATAGGTACAGGATTTGTTTGGGAAAGGGTACCTAGTGTTAGGACTCTCTGTCTTTTTTTATTTGAGTGACGGATTAAATGAGTGGAACTGATAATAATTTATAATCATCGCCACTTCAACACGATTGACCTTCTTTTAATAATTTAGTCTCAAAAATGAAAGGGCTGTTAGATATATAGTTTAAGTATAATAAAGGAGACTGAACGATTCCATACATTTTTGGGTCCAGAATGTAAAGAGATAAAAATATCTATGATTTAATAGATTTACGTACATCATTTCAAAAAAATGAAAAAAAAAGGGTAAAAAATTAAAAAGGGTAAATTGAAATGAATTCAGACTTTTTGCGTCTAATTTTCTTATTATTACAACTTTGCCCTTTGTTCTGTTGAATATTTATATTCTTAATGCAAATATTGTGTTCGGATTTCGTCGCCCGTCAATTATGTTATGGTTTAATTTTTTAATCTACGGCACTGCACTCTGCATATGCCAATTAAGAGGAAAGCTTCAGGCGATTTATTGAATCATAATTAATTTTAACTTTTTCTACTGTATCCTGCAGGGTAGGTAGAGAGACCTAGTGTTAAAACACTCCCTAGCCTACATTTGCCCAATTTTCGAGATTTTCCATTGGTGTGTTTGTTTGTATTAAAACGATATAGGAGCAAATGTTTAGAATGTTGCCGGCTCTTCTCAACAGAACTGCCTTCCTTTCGGAAAGTGCTAGCTTTATGTACTTTCGACGATTCAGTGTTCTGTTCATCAGAAATGTTTGATTTTGAATAATAGAATAGAGAACAGAATTTTTTGAGTGGTAATTATTATTATTATTATTAAATACTGTAGGAAGGTCACGTAAAAAGCATTTGCACCTTCCGGAAGGCAAGAGATATGCAGAGATCGACGAAATAAGAACAACGAAGTTAGCCAGAGACATCGGAGTGTTTGACTCTAACCCTGCTAGGGATGAAGATGAAGGGATTGTATGTGTTGCCAGTTCCTTCTATTACTCACTCTCTCACTACAATTACCTTTATTTGTATCATCCTTATAGCTACAGTTGTATTCTTGTCTTTCTTCGTCCGCAGGAAAAGAACTCTTTTCTCAATTACAACGTGTCGTGTATTCTGACGCTGCCACCATACCAGAGGCAGGGCTACGGTCGACTTCTTATAGATTTCAGTAAGTGCAATCAACAAATAATTTTATTTATTTATTCAATTATTACATATTAACAATTATATTCTATGAAAATATTTGGAAATGGTGATAGTATTTTTTATTATTGGTTTGAAGTTTTTTTAAATATTGTATTTAATATTTTTCGTCTTAAATACATTCGATTTCGATTTTAATAAGAACCATAATACTAAATATACAGTACCTAGTGATAGTGCAACGCGTATGCACTAACCCTTGTCAGCAAGGATACGGGCGTAGAACGGACACTATCCAAGCCCTACGAAGCAAGGGGGTCTAATTGCGAAGAGCTCACACCAGGTTTTCTCTACGTTGGAAATGACCAAATTGCTTACTTCACGCTTACTCCAGACTTATTCCAGACTGGGATCCTAGTGGTCATATACAGGGTGGAATTGTCAGCACCACTTTAAATGAAACCACAGTTTTAACTACTCTATAAAAGTCTAATATAATTCCCAAAAATGAAAAAGTTATTTTTTCAAACAAAATAAATAATAAAACTATCGTTTTAAAATAAAACGCCATTTGTAAATTATAACATAGGCACGCATACACTTACCTGTCAAATCGGAAACGTTGCACACGTATGTGTGCGTCACACGAACTACAGGTATGGATAAAAATCGTGAAATGAAAAAAAATTCCTACGTCCAAACTGTTGAGGTACCTTGATTAATTTCTTAGGTGTGGGTTTGAAATATATTACCCTATATGCAGTTTCAATAAAAGAAGCGCTGCCTCTTCCACCCTGTATACCCACGTGCAATATAAATATATGAAATAAATAACTAGAAGACTACTTAACTATATGGTGATCCCGTTTTACCTTTAGTTATATTTATATTTGCTACGCCATATTACGCTGGCGTATTTTCGGCAACCCATATATATGATACTCACTATTGGAGAAAAAAATTGTATACAGGTAGAAAAAGTAAATCGAAGCTGTCGTGGCGCAGTGGTACAGCCACACGACGGTTATGGGTTCGATTCCCACTTGGGGAAATGCATTCCCCGCTATATACAGATAAAAAAATATATAGATAAAATAAATAAAAATTTAAAAGGAATAAATAACAAGAAGACCAGTTATATAGTGATCCAGATCCACCTCCAGCGGTCATACGTTTGTTGTGCCGGCGTGCCGGGCGTTCACCCCCGATCGATGCAATGCAATATAGATCCGTCTGCAGTCTAGACTGGAGACACCCCCCGCGCGCCCGGAATTTTGATAGCCGTGTTAATTATTTATTTGTTGCGTTTACGCTTCGTCTACACTAATTTGGGTCTTTGGTTGTTTATTGGGTGGTCGTGGGTTCGGATCTTGTTGATTTTTTGGCGTGGAAAGAGAATGAAAGAAGTGGGAATCTTCTGTTTTCATTTTTTTTTCGTTTAGACTTCTCTTTGATACTATATTTGGTCTTTCAGTTGTGTTAAATGCGTGCATGTGTATTGTGCATGTCTTCAATTATTAATTACTGTATTTACAATTGGTTCTGTTTATGAGATGAGTTCGAATCTAGCAACATACAGAGAATTATGAAAGAGTCGGAGTATCCTCTTTTCATATATTTTTAATTTTTAGTCAACATTAAGACCTGAAAGTTCTTTATTTAAAAAAAATATCTCTTCTTCAATCTGAAGGAATTTTTTATTGCTATATAGAATAAATGTATCGGCCCCAGGTATATTAAACTAAGAAAGGAATATTAAACTAAAAAAGACTATTTTCATTGGAAAACTAAAAATCTTTTAAGAGTTGTCATTTATAAATTAACCTACAATTTTGTTTTGGAATGTAACAATTTGATACAATATTCAAAATTTACTTTCACTTGTTATAGTGTAAAGCTTATGTGAAGCTTTGAATATTTGACGTTGACATGAAATCATGTTTATTTAAATTTTCACTTTAATACTCGCATAGATATTAAACATCACCGTGACGTAGTGAAAATATCTGTTGATACATTGACACGTTGGTTGTAGATTCGATTCCCATTTTCTGTTTAAAATAACTTCATGCCGTGTTTTCATTAAAAGTCCAACATTGACTTTGTAAATTAACATGTCTTAATAATAAATATGCAACAATAAAAATAAAAATAAATACAATCTATATCTACTACCATCAATAGGATCTTCAGGATAGTCTACTTTTTTACTTAAAAAGCTTAAAGATATTAGCTTTATATTTTCATGTACCAATCACCAAAAGCTTTAAGAAATATTGTGCATATATTTATTCTATGTTTCTGACGTGACATACATATGTATACCCACTGACTTATTCCAATATTTCGTTATACAGGCTATCTTCTCACAAAAGTCGAAGGTAAGGTCGGATCTCCAGAGACGCCGTTATCTGATCTGGGGTTGATATCCTACCGTTCATACTGGAAGGAGGCCTTACTTAAGAGACTATGCTCTGCCCCCGGCCCCACACTATGTATACGCGATTTAAGTAAGGACTTGGCGATTGCGTCGTCGGACATAGTGTCGACGTTGCAAGAACGAGGATTAATGAAGTATTGGAAGGGAAAGCATATTGTCTTGAAGAAACAGGTGGGTTTATTTTTCTGTTTTTATTTATTTATATTTTATTGCTATTATTCTTTAAATAACGTGTAATTTCATAAGTGTATCTAAATTTGGAAGAAGGAATACTTTCAGTTAATTATTTACCTAAGTATACGTATATGATGCGATATAAAATTTGTATAAAATAAGGTGATATAATGAAAATATTATGAAAATGTCCATCTAATCCACTAGGAGGTACTGGAGGAGGCGACGCGCCGCGCGGTGCGCGCGCGCTGCGTGGACCCCGCGTGCCTGCGGTGGTGGGCGGNCCGCGCCCCGCGCTCGCGCCGCGCACGCCGCGCCCGCCCAGCGCCAACGGACGCTCGCTGTTCTAAGGGACGTGAAGTGGGTGATTCGGACTATACATGGTTGACTGAGTGGCTGGAGGTTTTATCTATATTCTATAGTGAATTTAGATTTTCATATTTTAGATTGGATTTTACGTCAGTTCACCTTTAGACTACTAAAGATCTATTTTATTTAGTTCAGACTTTATGGATGAGTGAAAATTTTGAGGTTTTCATATTGGAAGAAAAGTTTTGCGAGTTTGTAAACACAATTAATTGTAAGTCTTGATTAAGAGTAATTAAATCCTTGGTCGAGACGACTCGGATTTTTACTTAAGGGCAAGCAACTTAGTTATTTATTATTCTATACTATTCATAAGATTTTAAAATATTGACATGAAAATGTGTTATATAAAATTAATGATTATTTAGATATTAATAATATTATTATGACATTATTATAATTTATTATTTTTTTAATTTGTGACGTCATCTTGTTCTGTACAGTTAATTTAAATATAGGTATTTATTTAAAACAATAAATTTAAATAAATAAAGTACCAATTCTATAACAATATTTGTATATAGTAAATTATCTTTTATATTAGATTATTTCTCTACTAGTACTATTACTCTATAATCTATATAATTTAATATGATGATTAAGATTTATTTTACCATAGTGTTCATAAGTTGCTGTTAATTCACAGCCATATTTATCCGGCTAAATAAAAGAAAAAGGACATGACTGTCCTCTTTGTATACATGATTTAGAAAATACTGACTTAATTTGATCAAATCGAAATCTTTCTTAGGCTATAAAAATGTTACTCCTACGGGAAGTACCAATGGTTCGGAAGGCAGTTCTGCTGAGAAGAGCCAGCAACAAACTCAATAGTTGTCCGTTTAAAATATGCCATCGTGGCACAGAGGCACCAGCGTTAGACTGTAAACACAACGGTTGTGGGTTCGATTGCCAGTCGAGACAATTAAATGCACCACCACTCAACACGCAATGCTCTTCGAAAAATAGGGAACGGAGTGTCTTCACTCCAAGTTCCCAGGTTCCCTCTGCCGGATAGGCCGATATGCTATGTGCAGAATACAGATTGCAACTAAAAAGAATCATTAGCTTCTCGAAATAGAATCAACTGCAACCAATTCAATACATTAATATCACGTAGGATTTTTTGGTAAAATAGTAAACACTGTATAATAAAATGTTTTTTTTTTAATTTTAACTTTTAATTGTTAAAGTTCCAGATCAAAAATTACTTGAAATTTTATTATATAATCTGTACCAAATATTGGTGTCAATTAATCCATTTATGTATGCATGTAAAGTTATTTATGTTTTATAGTTTATTATTGTATAGGAATTATTTAATTTAGAGCTGGCTTTTTACTTAATCTATTATCTGCCGAATAAATTAACAGGAACTTATCAGACAGTGCTATGACAAATTTGTAATAAATATTTTTTTGTATTTTATTTATTATGTTGTAACTTTTAATTGTTATTCTTTTATTATTTTATTTAAAGTCTTATGTATTACACTTATTACCTTGTGATGGCACTTACGCATAATAATGTTAATTTTGCATTAATTTAATTAATAAACATAAGAAATTAATAATAAAATTTATTTCAATAATTATGTTTTGTAAAATATGAATGCTGTAGGATTTGTACCTACTATACTATTGTCAAAAAGTCTTTAACAGTATTTAATTGATGCATGTTCAAATTCGTCTATTTTCATTTTTTCAATATGAAATTGCCTTTATTATAAGGATATCTCTTGTGTTTTTAGGATACACGATGAAGAGTTCAAAATAGTTCTAGAAAGTTCTATAGTTCTGTTATAAAAATAGTCGTAGCAATCTTTATGCGACCGTTTCGTGTTCTACATAAATTATTGAGGAATTAAAAAATAAATGTGAATGCGGAGCATTCTTTATGTATAAATGAGAATTGTAGTGATATATTATAATTGTAATTAAATGCATTAAATAATATAATTAAATTTATTTTATTATTTTTAACTAAGTTAATTTATGACTTTTGTAAATATTATCTTATGGTTAGCAAATAAATATATGATATAGATATATAATTATATTTATTAGGTATAAGTTACATCTGTAATAGTATTATTAATTCAATTGAAATATGATCAGTCGCGAAAAATTAGAGCAACACTGTGAAATAACTTAATAAATTGATCAAAAAATCCTGTTATATACATTATACAGTCCACGAGGCCTAAGGTGAGTTTTGCATATTATGTGTGCGTTCATATAAAGTGTAATTGCGACGTCGGCCGCGTGTTGCATCTCTTGTACGGCCTTAACCGGCTTTACGTGGATTTTCGACAACCTGCCTAAACATCTTGTACCGATAGAAGCAGAATTAAATTTGTAATATTTTAATTTTGTGTTCGATTTATTAAATCGCTGTACAAAAATTAAAAAATGGATGTGCGAAGCGAGCAGTAAAAAAAAGAAAAAATACACACAACGCTGTTCTTGTTAACAAATAAAAAGATTCGTTATTAACACAAACGACACATCAAAATTAATAAGATGCAATATCTGGTGTAGAAGAATTGATACATTTAAATATTGTTTTAATTTTTTTAACGATCTCTAATAATAACAATGATAAAAGCAAGATTTTATCTTATAAGAGTTTATTTTTGAAAATTGAGAACGGAATGCGGATGCTTCATTTTCTTTAACAATATTAGAATAATAATTTTATTCTTAAAATTTAATAAAAATATTTTTTATACCTTTTCTAAAATATGTTACTTATCATGTTTGTTTGCTTTCTTGTTAGTAAAATTGCTTTTAGTCATATCTCTTTAGTAATATATCCATATAGTTTATATGTATTTTATTCAGAATCAATATGTTGTTCGTAATTAACCTATATTTCCAAGCTTTGTTATCTTAACGTGTCTCTCGTTTGGGGCAACAATGACGTATTTGTATTTTTTTTTTTAAATATTACCGGAAGTCTCCGGTCCATCAAAGTTTGTAAATAGTATTTCCGCATACATTGACATATTTAAATTTGTTTTTTTTTAAATGTAGTAACATCGTTGTTGCACTAAATAAGAGATATTTCAAATGAAATAAAACATATCTATATAACAAGTTGCATTGTATATATAAAAAAGTAATAATATATAAACTTTTGTACACATTGTAAATATTTAGTATTTAGTTTAGTAAAATTAAATAGTAAAGTGTCGATGTGGTTGTGGGTTCAAACCCCGTCGAGGGCAATATTTATATTTAATATGTAAGCTAATTTTTTCGACTTAGGTACCAGACAAAATGTTGAATTAAGTGTGGGAAAATACTAGAACAGAGTGATTTAACACACGTTTTTTCTCTTTCTACCTTGCAATATGAGAGAACTAGGAATAAAAATAAATAAATAAATTTAAGTACTATTTTAAAAGAGGCCGTCGTTGGGCAGCACAGAGGCTGTTTGTAAATGCATCGGTTGTGAGTTCGATTCCCGCTCATCGTGCTCAGGGAAATGAGTTATTTAACTGCCAGTTTCACCGGTTACGAATAAAGATGGTAGGTAACAATTCATATGACTTCCTACATTTTAAATTACAAATAAGTATGTAAAAATGAAATGCATGTGTCAAATGTGTATCTACTAGATATTGAGACCGGTGAAACCAAAAATTATAGCTTGTCTGGCAGATAAGGCTGTCAGGAACCTTATCAGCCAGTAGTGAAACTGTCCCTAAGTCTCGAAGGTCCCTCTGCCTACCCTGCCAAATGTGGGATGCAGCGTGAAGTATATTTTAAGGTTCAATATCATTTTTAATATTTATTTAGAACATTCAATTATGGTGAACATTTTTAAATTTATATATTGATATATCGTATCTGTGTCTAAGCTATTAAATAATAGACTTACAATATTTAACCACTTATTGACTTCTTTATTGATTTTGACTCTGATACAAAATATGTATCATTTTTTTATTACAATTGACATCGCGTAATACTTTTATTTCTATAATCATTCCTTATTTTTGTTAATGTAACAACATGTTTTTTTATTGAAAAAATATTTCTTAATTAAGTATATGAATTTTATTATAACTCACAACTTTTGTATATAAATGTTATGAATAGTTTAATCTCTTGACATTTCATTATGTAAGATTAATTATAATCGAAAAAAAAAATGTAAATAAGTCAAATTGCATTTAATTCTAAATTTAGATTTTTTTTAAGAAAGATTAATAGATATAGAATAGATCTTTAATCTTAAACGTATGACTTATAGTTGATCAATGATTTTTTTTTTATTTTATTAAAAAATACTTAGTAACGCTAGAAAATCAATTTTAAATTAAATTTAATAAAAAGAAAAAATAATGATATTATTGACTAACTATATATAATGAATGCATGCAAATACTATACAAAAATGATGTAATATAAATTAATATGATAGATTTTATGTATTAGAAATAAAATTGGTGTTTTTGGTAAAATTAGTATAGATTTTTGTAAATATATTTTATTTACTTATGTTTTTTTATGAACTTAATACTCAGAAGTGAGCACTTTTGATTATTTAAGCAATTACATAAATAGTCTAATTGAATTTTGAATATAATGTTGCCAGTTTAAAATGAGTAAAGATTTATTTGTGATAAATGTGTTATGTATACCGTAATAAAAGTTATTAGGGTTAAGTATGTCTTACATTTTTTTTGTATAATAATTTCTAGATTTCTTATTTATATGCGAAATGATTTTATCTATTAACAAATAATGTCTTAATGGAGTCGATCAATCAAAAAAAACTACGTTCTTAAAGATTCATGTCAATAACTTTTAATAATTTGATTGTTATTTCAAATTAAATTAAAATATATAAATATTTAAATTATGAAATTTAAAACATATTAAATGTTTAAAATTAAATTATTACTTAGGGTATTTATTATTTTTGTATACTCTTTTTACATTAATTATATGTAAATAATAATTATGAATAATTCCATATTGTTTTCTGTGTTATGAAATATAGTGTCAAATTCTGTTTCTGCTTTTTATTGTTTTTATTTTATTTTCGGAGCAACTTTTTTATAAGTAAAATTTCTGAGGTTTTCACGGCACAGCCAGCTCCCCTTTTTCCTACCCCCATGTATGTACCTCCACTCGATCTCGAGATAAATGGTCCTGACAGACAGACATGCGGGCAAAGTGATCCTATAAGCATTTTGTTGAGGTACGGAACTCTAACAATACAATGATGCCATATTCGTGAAGTTAAATATTTTATTTTTACATATAAATTGCTGACAAAAAACCTTCTATAATATTATTAGTACAATAAAGAAAACACATGCAAAATATATTAAAATTTATACAATTTATAATTATTTTTTATACATTTTAGTAAGAAAGTAGGCATGTACGGTCCACAAAGCACTGTATTTATCGGCATCTACTCAAGCATAGAGTGTAGAGGCGGAACCCACGCACGTACAGATATAGAATAAAATTATGTATTCTACTTAACTGTTTTCTTAACAGTTAAATTAATTAACGTTTTTTTGATATGCATTTTTTTAGTCTCACACACCTTTGGTTTATCAAACTAACTTTTCCCAGCGAGTCAAAAGCAAGTATCGTTATTAAAATATTTTTTTCTACTTACTATTCTATTTACTATTTTTGACACATTACGTGTTGAGTGGCGGAACTCGACACCGCGTTTTGTCTTGTTACCAGATGGAGACTATGTTTTTTATTTGTATACTTTAGATAACAAGAGATACCGTAATAAATTAAACATATAAACTGAATAGTTAAAAATTTACGTAATTAACACATTTTAACAAATACCGCCTTTATGCATTATTCATATAAGTATTCGTAATCGTATGTAATTAATTATATTTACGGGTACAATACACCCCTCATATACGATACGAGTAGACACCAATGCGCGATGCGATATCATCCAACTCTTAATTTTGATGGTAGTGGGTTCAATCCCCGATCGCGAAAATCATTTCATTTAAATTGTTTTAATTTTTCCGCTCTGAAACTTAAAACGACAATGTCTGATTGTAGACGTGTTGGTAGCGTGTTCGATTCCCACTCGAGGGAATGAATTATGTTCATCCCTTTGCAGTAACAATACAAAGCGGTGCGTCTAGTTTCGCCATTGTTTACACAATGTCTATAATTCTGAGAAGTGTCCTTAACACTAGGTTCCCTCTGCCGACATGCTGTATGCGGGAAGCAATTTACTTTAATTTTAGTTCAATATTAAATCGCTGAAATGGGACTGTGCCGGACACGTCTGCCGTACGCCTAAGGCGTCTTGAGAGAAATCCTCGACCAACTGGACTCCAAACTCCAAAAGGAGAATTGGCAGACCGAAACGGAGATGGCGAGAGGAGCTGGACCATTACAAGTCTGGCTGGTGTTAAATAGCACAAAATAGACATTTACCCAACAAAGGGACAGTACAGGCTAGAAGAAAAAAATGTATATCATACTTATTCATAAGTTAAATGAATTGAAATAATATTTTAAAGAGGACTTTCAAGGCGAATCACAACTTTATGCTAAAATGTAGCGTTAATTGAAATAAAACTGATAACTTTATAATTAACTCAAGGCAGAATAAAAAAAAACTCGTTCTTAAAATAATTCGCCATGTGCTAGTAACATGTGTACGTGAAAGCTACTTAGTATAAAACTTTAAAATATATACACATTACTTTAGTTCCACGCTTTATCCTGCAAATATCCCATATACATCGAGGGAGCCTAGTGTTAAGACACTACGTTTTCTATTTTTCATGATTTTATAGCAATTTTTTGCTTGTTTAAGTAAGAAATATCTCCAAATGTTTAACCATTTATAAAAAATTATAAATTTATTGACAGTGAGAATAGTTATTAAAAACAACGACTATGTTTTATACAAATACAATATAAAATTAGGTAAAAATATAAAAGAAAGAAACCAACTGAATTGTATACACTCATTTTCTAACACTTAATGACGGATGTCACTCGTTTAGTGAGGTTATTATCCCACTGGAGTCAAAGCACCGACCAATTTGACAACACCATTAAACAAACAGTGTAATAAGTCGCGCCTAAAATGGTCATTTTTTGAAGTGAATAAAGAAAAAAGACAAGGTTATTTATTGTCCGTATTTTTAATTCCGCGCCTTGTTCCTTGTTCCGTTTGGTAGCCAGAGAGAACGGAGAGACAAACTCTATGGTCTCTGTATAGCTCTTGCGCCTCGTCCACTGCCATCAACACGCGCATTCACATGTCGTCATCAAGGCGGAGCGTCCTCACGGTTTTACGTGATCTTCAGTATCATCGATACTGTCTGTATTCTTGAAGGTCATCTAAATAGGTGACAAAAGGGGGAACCCTTAGTGAACATAATCAAAAATTAAGTATTAATATTTTTGGCACAATGATTTATCACCAAAAAATTGACTATTCAGAAAATTTTATAAATAAAATTGAACCGATGACCTCCACCTAGAGACACCACACCGAATATCTCATCACTAAGCTAACAGGTCAACATTTTTCAATATAAACAAAGATAAATAACACTTAATTGAAAGATTAAACAAACAATAATATGACATCGGTCACTACACTCTCTGTTAAAAGTATAACTCCACATACCACAATGTATACAGATTAGTGACGTTGAACTGGTCGGCGTCATTAAAGTCAATATAATTATATTTTATTGCTGTAAAAAATGGAGCAGACGCCCTGGAGAATGGTTCTTGGTTTTGCCTGAGTGCACACGATGGTTGTGAGTTCGAGTCGGAGTAGGAAGAAAGTTTTTATTAGAAAACATTTTTATTTCTGTGATTTGGTTAGACAAAGCACGAAGTAGAGATCTTTTACTCAATATGGAGTTATTTAACTTAATTACTATATTATAATGTAAAAAATATGAATAAAGTTCAAAAAAATATTAATTTACTCTTAACTGTCTATTAAAATTTATTAAACTAACAGCAGTGTTCTTTAAGAACAAAAAAAAAGATGCTTTTTTATAAGATCGAAGCTTCTATTTGCACTTATTGACTATGTACATCTATTACAATAAATAATTTGTGAGATCGTCACGCGCCTGTGCAAAAGATATAATTAGCAGAATATTTATTATAGTTTTCGTAAGATAGTTGTAGAAAGACAAACCGACTACCAATTTCGGATGTGAAGAAATGACATGGAACTTAATTTCTCTCTGTGTAAATGAAGTTTGTGCGTCCGATTCCCGTTAGGAGAATAGTGACTTATTTTTATATTTTATTTCTTTAATAATCTAGCCTGGACAACCCTCTGTTCTACAAATAAAAAGGCAATGTCTAGGTATAAAATAAATGGAAGGAGATAAACGATTATCTGTATACTTTGCCCAAAAAAAATACAAAGTAATAAAAAAGAATAATTTATCAAGTAATTTGTTAAAGTTCTGAAAAACATTAGTCATTGAGACAGTAAACTAATCATAGCCGTGGTAAGTAAACTCGGGGTGAACATTCGTCCGGGGCGCTCTCGCGCTCCAGACAATGCAAGGGCGGGACGACCTCAGGTTTGGGGGCTAAAGGGCAAAGACGCTTAGTCTTAGATATATTGGATTTTTAAAATAATTAATGTAATCTATGAAGAAATAAACACAGTCCTTAGAGATGCCTAATTATAACGCAATGGACGTGGGTTGATATTTTAAAAAATGAGTATTTGTTACAGATTTATGTTTTTCAAGCGTAGGCAGAGGGAACCTGGGAACCTGAAAATATCGAAATGTATGTAACAACAACAACCTATCATTTTAGAAGATATCGTCACCTTGGCCAATACGGGGCTATGTATTTTATACCTAATTTGAACAAGATTTATATTTTTGGGTGTCCATTAAAATAATGTTAAGTACATTTTAAAACCAGTTTGAAGCCTTGAATATATTTTTTATCTTAATTATTCTAAAATTACGTTTTTATAAGAATTTGAAGAGAAAAAGTATAATTATTGAGAGGCAGTTTATAAGTGGTTAGAGTTACACATGATATACCTAATACTAAATAATATTAAATAGAGTGAGACTCGCTCGCGGCTTCGCCCGCTGGAGCTTGGTGCATTTACTTACCATTTATTTTCTCACCTGATTTACTTTTGTGATCTAATAACATTATCATTTCAAAAACAATATACACACATTTAAAAATAAATTTCAGCAAATTCAATAAAATAATTCTTTCCTAACATTTTTATCAAACAAAATACTTTATATACTTAGATTTATATTTTTTTATTTATTAATCGATTTAAATAATACACAAAATGTTATGGGAAATTTGCCGAAATACAATAGTGAAAATTGCATTTAAATCTGCTAAGCCGGTCAGAGCCGGTTTTAATTTAGAAAATATCGGACTGTAAAATGATTTTAATTCAATTAAAATTAGGAAGAATATTTATGTATGAAATATATTTGTTTTAGGCAAAGAGAGTGATGTAAACTACGAGTATTTCTTATATACTAACTATACTCTACACGTGCATTGAACCCAGGACTATCATACAAGTAAATATAATATAATCAATTACTGTAAGGTCTGACTACAAATTGTCTATTATTAATCGAGACGGAGAAATGAGGACACGTTCGCAGAAGTACGAATGGAGATTTATTTGCATAATTGACTGCCATTGCGCCACTCATTATCCATGCCTATATAAAATTATATGAATGTATGTGGGTAGTTATTTGCTTTATATATAATTTATTTTTTGCGTATTTATGCTTTCCCGCATAGTTGATATAAACGCTATACCGTGTTTATCCATAAATATCATTCAACTACGCTTTTTGTCTTGTTGCCAGAGCGAATGAAAATAATTTATTTCCTCAAGTGGGTATCGAACCTACAACCGTCGCGTTCACACGCTATACCGCTGCACCACAACGGCCTACTAAATATCTTCACCATGGATGCATTTAGATGCATCCATGGTGAAAATATTTAGTTGTTGAAGATATTTATCTTTAGAGATTGCTTTAGCTTTGAACAAATGAGTTCGTATCAAGGTATTTTTTTTAAAAAAATCCGGCTTAATTTTTTTGTTAGTAAAATTTCTGGAGTGACAAGACCATTCTAATGTGGACCCCTCTATTCCTACGCTCATCATCTTCACAGAGTATAAAAAATAATTCCCCCCTTAACCTGTCAATAAAAATATTCTGCACAAACTAAAAACCGTGTTATCATATCACAAGTACCTTACACTACATCTATATTTACCGATGACGTAGCTGGTGGTGCTGGCACCGTGCATCGCAGCACCGGCACCGGTGGGAGTTGACCGAGCGTCATATATATTGATAAGATAGTACTAAATAACTAATAATACTCGTATATGTACTTGTATATATATGCATCGTTTATTTGTTATTGTGAATTATTTTTCGAAGCGTATTGGGTGTAACGTCATTATTTATCTGTTGAGCAAATACTTTGTTTTTAGTTAATTATTTTTTGTTTTTTTTTTTAACTTCCCGCTGGATAATGTGTGGGACACTTCAATATATCTTTAAAATAAAGAAAAATTTAAGAAAGAAAGAGATAGAGACTTTCCTCTCTGTTTTAGATACCACTCTACATGGGTGCAACAATGTAAAAAATGCATTTTGATCAGACAGGAAAACCTAAAAGATATTTAGGAAAACATATGAAAGCAAAGTAAAGGCCCCATACAGAGTGTTAAATATGTTTAAAGTTCAGTTTCAAAGCTCATTGCACTACGCGTGAGTCGTCTCCACTCTGCAGTATGAACTGATGAATCACGCGTTAGTTAGTAGCATATCTTGAAAATCGACTCATGCCTCGTTAAATACATGCAAAATGCTCATTTTTCCATGATCCAGTCATAAATTGGTGTAAGCTTGTTGATGAATGTTCCTGATTGCTGTGTAAAATAGTTATGTTGACAACTAGGTAGGTGTTGTTAAGTGATTTATAGCTGTCTTCAAATTAGTGCTGGTTTCTCGTTCATAGATAAAGATGGTTCACAGGTGCTTGTGGAGGTCTATTTGGAACAGGGAGCATTTTAGTTTTGGTACAAGTGCAGTTTGCACGCAGCAAGCAGTACGTAGTAGGCAGCAAGAAGAAAACAGCGTCATCAGAGGGCGACAACACGCTAGTCTCTCTACAATCATTCAACGTACGAAGTTGGTGAATGTCATCGCGACGTGTCGGGGCGCCGGCGGAGTGTCGCAGGGCGTGAGGCGCGAGAGGGGGGAGTCAGATTCGCGAGGAGGCTTCCGCGGGCGGGGTCAGCGACCTCGCAGAGGCGCGGGGTGGGGCAGGTTGCCGGCGCGCGGTGCGGAGGGGAGGGCNGTGGATGCACGCTTCTTATGGCAGGTCGAGGCCGGCGCGCCGGTAGTGTCGCCGTCGGGAGCGGTGGCGTCGCGCGCTACTCTGGCGCCGGGGCTGTTCAGCGAGTCAGGTACCTGAAGTAGCGCGCGGGGCCTCCGCTCGGGTCGCCGCCGGAGCCACGTGGGGGAGCATGGTGCCGCCGCACGCCCATTGTACTTCATCAGGTGCTCTGGTGATAATGGTTCCAGGCGCTTGTTGGAGTACACTTACCGTGTCGGCGGTTTTCGTCGGAAGGCACTCGGTGAACGCGGGGTGGAGACGCACAGTACACGCGGCGCGGCAGAAGGAGAGGAGAGTGGGAGCAGCGCCAGCACGTGGCGGCGAGGTCTGGGTGTCGAAGGTAAGCCGTGGGCGAGACAAAGAGTGCGACGCGGTGAGTCACGCGCTGATCGTGCCGGTTGATGACCCCTCCTTGCTGCACCCTGGCGCCTCCGACCGCACTCGCCACCACGTTGTCGAGCTCCTGCCAAAACGCTGAACAAAGGCGGTTCAAACTGGTTTCGTATTTTTCGTCTGCTCCGGCCTCCGGTGCCGTTTTCCTGTCCGCTCTCGCGGCCTGCTCACTGTTCTGTACTCGTGCGCTATAATTGCAATTTTCGGCGGCCCGAAGGCCCTTAAAAAGTGAAATCAGAGGTGTTCTAGGTATTCAGCGCGTCTAGACGTCGCCTCTCGGTCACATCGAGATTTCAGGGGAAGGTTCAAGAACAATGCTATTTATAAAAACGAATGTAAACCGATTAGTATCATAGTACCTAGTAGTTTTTTGTATGCTCATCGAGTCTCGCACGCGCCACCTTAGTGTTGATGTTATTTAATTAACGCTAACGACTTGATACTTTTTAATAATATAATATAAGTTTCCTCGCGTGTGCCGTCGTTTTGCACCGATAACTTGAATGCGAACTCCGATGAATCGAAACCTTATGCCCTGTAGGTAAAGTAAAGATTGCCCCGAGGAGCAAGAAAACATTGCTGATACGCTCGCTGCGAACAGCTAATAAAAGTCCAAGACGTGTCTCGACTGGATGAGTCACAGGAATGCGTCTAATTGTCCAAGAATTCCTCGCGTTAGATTTCAAATCGAAGAGAAATTGTGGCGGAAACAAATAGCTATCGATTCAATTATTTATGTACGTTTCCACTCGAATGATCGAACACAATGTTCTTCGGGAGGCTCCATATGGTACCGTATGGCATGGTATGACGATAGACCATCCTAAACTATAGACCTGACCGACCCTGTACTTATTTAATGCATTTTTTTTATTAAAGCCTAAGGTATACACAAGAGACGTCCACATCTCTTTAAGTTACAGACAAATATAAAAATTTCATACAATAAATGCGTCCCAGGCACTTATCTTTGTTTTTGAATGCCTTCGGCGTGACTTCGCGTCATTTTTGTTATTTAGACGAGCTTAAGCAATGAAATCACTTAAAATGTCGAATTGAATTGAATTGAATTGAACTTAAAATGTCTATCTTATTTTCATTCTTAGGTTCCAGTGTCAATGTATTAGCAATACCACGTTGAGTCACTCAGTGAACGGCTATTTGCATTTAGATTTCTAATATCGGCCTTAGATATCGACCTTGCGATACAACCGACGGAATACCAAGAATTAGTCTTCAAAATGCTTCGAAGAATTCGCGATGTTGGATTAGCATTTAGTGCGACGTTCAAAGGAAATTCCGGTTACAGGCTACTCTGGACTTTTTGTGTCTATGCCAAAATAAAATATTTTCTAAGCTTATAAACTTTTTTGGACTAATTCAGATATTTCTGAGAGCTAGCTGATAAATGTTATTGAGTTCTGAGTCATGTTTCATTTTTTTATTATCTTTTTTTAAATTAAATATTATATCTCAAAAAATTATATAACCAACTTTATAATATACACATTTTATATAACTTAACTTAATTTTGCTTTTAGGCAAATCGATAAAATGCTATGAAATTGCATTTTTTGACAGAACTTCCATGTTTTTCCTCCGCATTCCTTAGTGGTATGTTTAAAAGACACCGTTTAATGTAACTTATAAAATGATCGTAAAGATATTATTTTTAAAAGTTGCCAACGGTAATGGGATTGCCAATTATTTTGAGTCAACTTTTTGCACGTATAGCGGTATGATTGTGAAAGAATATTTATTTATAGAGAAATTTAAATCGGCAAATTGATTTTTGGTAAAAAAGCATTTTATTGTTTTTTCTTGTTTTGTTTAACTTTTTAAAAGATTATTCGGGGCAAAGTTTCCAGTCATAACATATATTAAAACTATATATAAATACCAAAACTAGTATTACCCTTAAAAGAACATGTTTTTTTATATATTTATATATTTAATAATCGCATTTCGTATGTTTAGGGGTAAAATTCACAGCCCGTCGCCTCGTGCTATTACTATACCCAACCCAACAACACTTTTTTAAGCTAAAACGAAGTGAAATTTTACTTCTTTTTTTTTTAAATATTTAGATTGTTTTTCTCAATGGTTTAATAGGCTGACACTACCTTGACGTCTAATAGAATAATTATGAATTATACTCGTATTTATAATAATATAAACACTTAGGCTCATTAAGTCTCAATTATCTCTTAATTTTAAATCAAGCCAATAACAATATTATATACATTGTATCTATTATGGTATGAGTCATCGTTATTTTGCAGACGTCTTCAAAATCATCAATTAATTTCGTCATTTGTTGCATAAACCAATAATGTAATAAATTATGTTTCAAACGTAATGTGGCTAAAGGAAAAGCTTCTGTTACTGAGTTACTGACAGACAACGCATACCGAGATCACAGTTCAGTTCAGTTCAGTTCTTTATTTATGGCGCTTCGAGCGTGCCAGTTGAGCACTAATCACTTCGCCAATGTCACGTTGTATGGAGAACACAAGCGAAATCACTGGACTAAGACAATTGAAATTTAGGATTTGTCCCAGGTTTTACTTCAACCGATTCATAAATAAAAAGTGATGTCAATATAAAGTATGTGTTGACATAATTGCAAAACATTTTTTATTGGATTGGCTGAAAGTTTCGTTATCAATATCTTTAAAATAATAACTAATATATTTAGAACACGCAAGTTATACAGATCAATCAATAAATATTTGTCGGGTCGGTCAAGCGGGCGAAGCCGCGAGCGGGTCGGTAGTAGTATATGAAATAGTGGAATACTTTAAGTATAATTATGCCCACAGGCGGCTATCTTTGTAGACTGATAAAAAATATTATCAAAATGATAAATTGCATACAATATGTTAGTACAGAGGCCGAGAATTATTGTACCTTTTATTGGACATAAATATTGAAAGAAAACAACTTCATTAAAAAATATATTTGTAATAATTAATGTAAAATTGTAATAGTCGCCGTTAGAGGCCATCGTGGCGTATGATCCCCACTAGTGGTAATAATTATATTTAATTTTAAATTATACAATTTATTAATATACATAAAGACATTTTAAAAAATAAAGAAATTATAGTTAAAAGATAACATTTAAACTTAACATAGACTTAAAATATTTTAATAATATTATAAGAAATGTAAATGAAGATTTCTAATAACGTCTATTAAAACTGCTGAGGCAGTCGTGTCGCAGTTAGAACAATATTATATCTTACTTAACGTAAAGGTTCGGGATACCAACGGAGAGTAGAGAATTGCAACACATCACTAGATTCAAGAGTAAAAAATATAATGATGATGCTTACATCCATAGGGATTTCTTTTAGGCTCTTTTTGCAGCAAAAAATTGAGATAAAGTATTTAAACTATTTCTAAAGTCGAAATTAGTGGATCATAACGTAACAACAGGAAACATTCATAACAATATATTGTAATGTTTACTTTATAGGAGCTACCCGACTGTGACCTTACTTATATACTGTGTATATTTATGTATAATATAGATGCGCTATATACTGACCCTGAAACGAGTTATTTGGTTAAGTTATTATGTCTCTATAATGAAAATTACGTATAAGTGCGTCAAAAGTAATGTTAAAATACACCATTGTCCACCTTCTGCCCAACTTTCGAGACATTGCGTGTTCAGAGGCGGAATTTTATCTTCTATCCAGATCTAAGAATTTAAAATAATTCATTCTCTCTCATCGGAATCGAACTCAGAACCTTCGCCTTTACTTTACGTTTATTCGTTTTAATTTACGTAATTAAAACGAAAAATATCTTAAAAATTTATGATAAAAAATACCCCTGACCCCTGAGTGAAAGCTGAAATTAGAATTTACATCTATATCACGGTGACGTCAAGTACGTACAGTAAATTATAAATTTAAGTTAAGATTGTAGGCGTAGTAAAAACTGATTTAGCACTAGCAATAGCGTATTTATTAAAACACCATAGAATCACATTACATATACAAATAATTATAAAATAACAGCTTATATTTTTCTCTCGCACAATAGGATAGACAAAGAAAGCCTAGTATTGCGACACTACTTTACGCTTTCCGAATTAAAATTAAAATAATGTATTTCCTCCATTGGAGATCCAACCTACAACCATACGGGCTTACAGTCCGATATTGCTCCACTGCGCCATAACGACTTCAAATAATAATTATTATGGGAAAAAAAATTTACAACTAGTTAAAAAAATCTATAAAATCAACGATATAAAAGTTGCAGAATTTAAATGTCATAAAATCTTAATTGGTCCAGCGCCTCGGTAGTCGGTAGCTTCATTAATCAAGCTCAGCTCAACCTATTTAATAGGTGATTTGATGGACTCCTTCAAACAATTAATTATACATATCATCATAATATACAAAAGATTTTTTTAATAAAAACATTTTATAAGTGAAATCGTCGTTTATTTTCGTTACACAAATGCTTTTTTTTATACAGGAATCGAACCCAGTATCATAATAACAGCAACGCCTGCGTTTTGTGTAAGATTTTCAACTTATTTAATACAATGCCATGACTTTCAAATATTATACATATATTTTTATAAATGAGCATAAATATTTGCATTTATTTTGTATATGTAAACAAAATAAAACATATCGTTACTTGTATGGGAGTAAATAAAAATGTTATAATCATACCACAAAATAAAAACGTTAAAACGACATACAGTCAAAGCTGCCAATTTTTTACAGATCAATAAGCAATAAAATGAGCATAAAATGTATATTAGTGTTGAAGTATGGAAAATTACTAAAAGTATAGACTGAGGGGTGAAGCATTGGTCTTTTAAAGAGGCGAGGTCTGAGATGAGGGGAGTTTAAAATATACTGGTTTTTTCTAAGTTTATAATTAAAATCATATTTAAGATTTTTGGGTGATTTTAGTATACGTTGAATTTCAAATTTGTTAATTTACGATCGAAGGATATCTTTTTATTTGTTTCTAGATATCTAAATAACAAATACAATTTTAAAACACATATATAATAATACTAACTTACTAGAACCTGAAAACTTCTTGTATGGTGTTGCAAATTTATTATCTACTTACAAGTGACTTGCTTCCAACAATATTCCTGTTTTTAAGGTGTCCTGTTGTTAATATTACTAAACATTGTAAGACCCATTTTAATAGAATATTCTAGAAATCTATTTTAAGCCTTCCTACATAATGTATAATTAATATTATATAATTTAATGAATAATATACAATTTTATTATTTTATCAAAATTATAATGATTAATGGAACAAACTTTATATATAAAAAATATAAATTAAAGGGTAATGATTAAACTAAATAACAACAACACGCGGAAAATCTTTAGCATTTAAGTAACCGCCAATTATATTTACTTCTTTTTATTTTAATCTGTTATTATTATTTTTTGTGAGCAAAGACTAATGATAGTTAGGCCAAAAAATATAGTATAATAAATCAAAAGTTACTCATACATACAAATTAATAAATGGTTTAAAAATATAATAAAAAAATCACAATTTTAAAAAATAAATACAAAATGCATGGTTTGCCAAAAAAAACACGATGTGAATTCGCAACGTATAATGACCTCTGTTTAAAAGTAGACACAAGATGGCGGGCGATACGTAAACTTGTTTTTAAGGGCGTTTCGAGGTTATAATATAAAATTCCCCCGTCGTCACCCCGAGAGGGACGCCGCCCTCCTCCGACCTTCCTCAAGTCCTTGCGTGAGTAAAGGTCAGGTCTCAGACTGGGGACATTAAAATTTATCCCGGGATTGAATTTGTCTAGCCGCGTTGCTAGGCGCGTAATTACGTATCAATTTATTGTCTACATTGCGAAACTTGTTTAACATAACGTGGTAAAATTTTATATACTTTTTTTATTTTATGTCTCCCTCATTCATTTTTAGGGGATGGCTACGAGTTTGCGTATTAGACATCGTTCGATCGTGTTTTTTATTTAAATACTATGTGATATTATTAAATATTTGTACCACTGCTATCGATTATACTCTGATTAAGTATTGGGTCAAATTGCATATATTTTATTTATCGAAATTTATTCTTGTCACGCTAACCACAGAGCAGTGTGATATCACTAAACACGTGTTTTCATCAGATTTTTATCTGTCTTAGAACGGTGATTGAAACATTCTATATAAATAAACTAAAGAAACTAAATTTATCATATGATAACATATTTTCTAGAACTGGATATTAACAAATAATAAAAAAAAATACAGTTGAATTGATAACCTCCTTTTCTTACAGAAGTCGGTTAAAAACAGAGGCCACTGTGGCACAATGAGGCAGTTTCTGGTTGTAAATGACAGTGGATGGTTGTGTGTTAGATGAAATTATTTTTATTTGTTCTCTTAAGATAAAGTACGATATTGAGTTCCTTAACAAGTCTCTTCCAATCTCGTTTTTCATATCTCCAATTCGGGTGGACAGTGAAGAACGGAATATCTTGACACTATATATTCTCTTTGCATACCTTGATATACGATATTAAAATGTGGGGCTAATATAACATTTATAACTATAAAGCAGGGTTGCAGTTGCAGGGGCATTCTTTATAGTTTTATTTACATTTATGTAAAAAAAAAAACTTTATGATACAATAAAATATTCACGTCCTTTGTCGCGTTATATAAAATGAGACGTTTTCTTGTTACAAACACAACGAAGTGTTTTGAATTTGAAAAAGAAAACTGGTAACGGTAATTTTACTAATAACTCGTTAAGTGGCCTCCTTTTGATTGCTATTTAAATATGCGAAAATAATATAAAGTAAACAAAATAACACAAATCAATAAATAACAAATGTTTCAATTTTTGTTTAATGACGACATTTATCACAATACAATCAATAATTTATTGATATCTGTAATCTATATACAATAATGCACTTATTGGGATTATTAAATTATTTATCAATATTGATCGAAGCCGAATTCATAACAAATTTTGTATCTTTTTAGTGCAAGTACTCCATTACCCTTGCACCGCCCAATTTTCGAGGCATTGTGTGTTGAGTGGTGCAACTCAACGCTGCACTTTGAATTATTAGCAGAGCGGGAAGGGAAAATAAATGATTCCCACATATATTTTATAGTGGAAATCGAACGACGAACTGTTTCGTTTTCAGCCTGACGCGGTCTCACTGCGCCATGACGGTGTCATTTGTTCCAACAATATTTACTGAACCTGACTACTAAATAGATTTAGCTTGACTGGTAAATCTATAAACTTAAGCTATAATAATATAGCATAACAAGTTATGGTGTTAAATTACTTCTAATATTTTTTCTTTTCCCTCCGTCATTTTCTTTGCGAGTTAGAATAGAACTGCTATCTTTGCTCCACTGAATAACCACCAAACTATTAGTCCGTCCATACTAAATTCATATAAATTACAAAACATCAAGATTTTAAAGCTCATCTATAGACGGTATACAAATAAGAACATTAAAAGTTCTATGGTATTTCTGACCCAGCCAGTTAAGTACCCCAGTTGCTACCCAACACATAATGGGCAGACGTGACGTGCCACGTGCAAAAACTCCTTTAGAATTGATCATCGCTATATCAAATTAGTTTCTTTGATCTATTTCATGTTGTTTTATTCCGTCAAATGGATCTTAAAATGCTTTTAAAGGTTTCTATTGTTCAGAGTATCATATAGCTTAAAAACGTTAGCGTACTTAACACTCATAGTAACTCTTTAAGGCGGACATTTAAATGAAATGTTTAAGATAAATTAAATAAAAAAATGACACCGTTTTCAAGAAGTCCGACTGAAGAAGAGACCGTATTGGTGCGGTGGACAGTGTTTTACTGTAAGGTTATGGGTTCGATTGCCTCGGTAGAAACATTACATTCTAATTATGATGAGAGATTCAAGACACAATGTCTTGTCAACGGACCGCTTTAACACCAGATTCCCTCTTTGAATGAGAGAATGTTGTTATTCAAGGTTGTTTTATTCCGTATTTCATAACACGTAAGCATAAAATAAAAAAATGACAAGAAAAAGACCAATTAATAGACTAATAAAATAATATTTCTTAAGCTATAAAATATCTACAATATAATCTTTTTCCGTATTCTTATTGTAAGATTCCCAAGAATATACAATATTAATTAAGCATAAATATATAACAACAACAAATCTATTAAATTTATTTCCGCCATTATGTGAAGTCTAAACGAGATGCAAAAATGCTTTCGTGCGCTGATTAACTAATAAGAAATTACTCGTTCGAATTGAAAAAATATTTTTGTGTTGTCCATTTATTGATGAATGTTATATATATTGGCAGAAAGTGGAGAACGGGGTGTCTTAACACTATGTTCTCTGCCTAGCCTGCTGGGTGCGGGATACAGCGTGAAGTTGAGATGAGATGATATGATGCTATAGGCTACATTATATCACTTTAATAGCTTCGATGTATCCCATTGTACCTGCGGTCAGAGTTACCTTCTGCACTGAGAATACATTGTTTTACTTACATACAACGAACATTTCAGAATTAATTCTTACGAATACATTTGTGTTCGAAATTTTGTTGCCTGGATTACTTATCGAATGGGGTATTTAAAGTACATAATTATAATAAAAAGTAGGTTTTTTTTTTATTCTTGGATAACGATTTGAATGTAGTTATATTATATATAATTATTATTTTAAATTAATTTTATTTTCTCTTTCCCCTTTACACTTCGCGTCGCACGTGTTCAAATAAGCGGCCCCTGATTCGTAGAGGGCCGTGTGATAAAAAATTCTATTGTAGAATACCAAAGCAAGTTATAAAAATATAGTAGTTTTTCACTTAAATTTAAACATTTTACAGTCTAGCTTAGTTCAACAGTCTTCTTTATATATATAAAAACCTTTTACCTAGATTGAAAATCATAAAGAAACGCTTGACTAAATAAACCGGTCAAGTGCGAGTCGTACTCACCCACCGATGACGGTTCCTTATCAAATTTTGAGGATTGATTGGTGTATAAAACTTAAATTGGCGTTCGTATGCGTTTTAATGAAATACCTATGACTGTTAAAATCATTTTCGGATTTTTTCCCTTATTTTTATTGTTAGTTCTGACTATATGCCAAATTTCATAGCTTGTTCCCGGGAAGTATCCTATAGGCTAGAGGTACTGATAACGCGGCGAAAAACGATGCATAAATACTCGTATCTTTTGAGCGCGAAGACTTAGAAGCTTGATATTTGCTGTGCTCAAAAGGACCGTAGACCTATATTTAATATTAATTTCAGGTTGATACCTCTACGCGATATCGGGATAAATGGTCTTGACAGACAGATGGTCAACGAAGTGATCCTGGGACAATAAGGCTTCTGTTGTTTTCTTTTGAGTAGCATTAAGTACATGCATTTGAGGTACGGAACCTTAAAAAAATCATTTTATACCTCATCATCAGATCTTTTCAAGATTTTTTTATTGGATTAGTATTTAAAAAAATACCATGTTTTTGAAAGAAAGTCTCTCAATTATGTTTTATAAAAAAATCGAAGTTTCAATATTACAAACTTTTATTTATCTCGTATGTAAAAACTTGAACCATTTCCCGATGTCGGATTGAACTGAAATTTGGATCACGACAATAAAATAACATTCAAATTAATTTATTAGTTAATTCAAAATGGACGCAGTCACAAAATGGCGGATTACAAATGTTCGCACAACCCACCTAATATTGATATAAAATGAAAGGGCTTGATTTTGTAAAATACAATACACCATAAAAATATACATAAATAAGGACTAGAGATGGAGCCGAAAAACTAAATAATTTCTTGCGCAATACAAGCTTTTGCAATTTCATAAAATTATTATTTTCATTTTGGTACAACTTACCTTTTGAATAAAAGCTAGCTTTTAAATAACAATGAAAAAACGCTTAAATATTGGTTTTCTCGTCCATCCTGGTGTTCCTGGCGAAGTGACATGAGGTTCATTGTATAAAATATTAGGTTGTCATCGGACTTGAACACGTGTAACAATTTTCAAATAAATGGGGTCAAGCTCAAGAATGATAGGTACAGGAAAAAGAAAAATACTTTGTTAGGAAATATATAGAAAAAAATAACGTAGCTGTATTTGAACTAGAGCCTCTTGGAAACCCTCTAGGGAGGCGGGTGGTGGTGAAATTTAAAAAAGTTAAATAAAAATATAAAAAATATTTATCTATTTTTTTCAAATAAAATATGGGAGCTTATGTAATTTAAGTATAAGTTACTTTATTGTGTGTTCCATTTTTAGATAAAGAGTTATAAGTTCAAAATGTAATCATAAAATTTTAAATTACATCACTTTTATTGTTTACATAATTTTCACACACATGTGAATGAAAATGAATTAATGTTTAATTATTCAATAGATTTTCGACTCCTTTTTTTATAAATAATAAAGACAATTAGGGTATTTACTTAGTCTACTTAATAAGATTTGCCCAATATCCTTAAACTTAATTTTTAAATTTTACTATGATTATATACCACATAGATACGGGTAGTGTATGTATGAATTTTGAAAATTTCAGATGTTATTAGATATATTCAAGTGTAAAAATCTTATTAAAGAAATTTTAATTGTGTATAAAAAATGGCGGTCACGAGAGTAATCAAAGATCTATTATTAATTAGGTACACACCTTCGGATATACAAGGCCGAGCCGCAGAAAATTGCTATATTTTTAAATTGTTTTATTATATTTACAATGTATATAGCTAGCTAGCTTTTTAGCAACTATGTATATATACTATGAATTTGTATGAATTACTTGAATTCATACAAATTCAATATATTTAATATAATATTTTTGGTTTATATATTGTAATTATTTAATTATTAAATGTACATATTATGTCAAACAAATTTTTAAATGTCAATTTATAATAATTACAGATAATTTATATAAGGCTCATTTATGAGTACTCTATGATGGTTATTGTATGATATAATGAGCATTTTTTAAAGTTGGTTGGTTTTATGTAAGATTTTTACGGCATTCCTTCGTGGTAGTTAAGCACAGATAACATATGTCAATTTTTATGTACCAGCCATTAAAATTTATCCAATTAGATTTAGGAACTTTAATAAAAGGTAAAATATGTGTATTTTTTAGTTCATCTCTTTAAAAATAGTTATTTCGTTTTGGTTTTAATTATTAGTTTATTCTGAGATTTATTTGTAACAGAATAAATAATATTATTGTCAAAATATATTTCTAAATTTAATTTGTCATTATGGTTAAGTTATGATATTATGATATATTCCGTGGTCCCGTGGTTACGAATTCGATTTGACGGAATAATTGTTTTAAACTTTCTTTTTCATACAATCTATCTCTGGCTTAGGAAAAGTGTTTTTACTATATTGTAAAGAACTAGTTGTAGCCCGCATTTTTGTTTGTATAGATTATATAAAATTATCATTCAGTTCATCTGTGTGTTGTATTTCACTCAATTAGTAATTAAATAATTTTGTATAGGCACACATGTATATACTATAGATTTTATATAAACACACTAGAAGCCAAAGAACGACCTTGTCATTTGTATATACGAGTATTATGTATGTATCTAGCACTAGCGTAGCTTTCTAGTTCAAATTTGCATACATCGTTTCAATTTGCACTCGATGAATATTATTTTCTAATTTATTATCTGTAAAGTAATATTATGTACTATTATTATTACACAAGTATTATTTTATTATTTTTGAATATTTCTCATAAGTAAAGTTCTCTGTTCTCCGTTTGCCTATCGTATTTTTCATTGTGAAATTCAAAGTCTAGATATAAGGCCGCCGTGGCTTGGTGGCACAGCGTCTGACTGTAAACGCGACGGTCGCAAGTACGATTCCCTCTTTGGGCAATTAATTATTTTAATTTCCTCAAGGTGACAAGAAATCTATTCAACACACAATATCCCGAAATTTGGGCGCTGCATGGGGTTAATTTCCGGGAGTCTTAACTCTAGATGTATTCCACCTACCATGCTACATGCAGGATTCAGCATTCACAGCCTGAAGCTAAAAAAAATCAGTCTAAAGAAACACCTAAGATATGATAAATATAAAAATTACCCCAAATGAATTTGAACCCGCGTCTATTAGATTTATTACGATCAATTAACAAACACTGTGTATAATTTAAACAGCTTTATTAGTATAATTTCAGGGCATTGGTAGCAGACGTACATTACCTGATGTCCGACTGCGAGCGTTCAACTTCAAGTGACCTTGTGTGTCCGGTACGTTGGAACGAGATTCTCTTATATCTCTCATATGATTATAGGTAAGTATGTATATATATTTTTATAATATTTTTTTAAGTCTAAGCAAATTAAAAATAAAAGGTTTTAATATTATGCCTAATTAATTGCTTTACTGCCTAAAATTTTTTTTTTTTGCATTTATTTATTATACTTAATTTAAATTTACTCCGCTTATGCGGAAAGTCGGAAACAGAGTGTCTCTGTTTCTATTATCAAGTCTCTCTGTTTACCCTATATGTGGGATTGAAAGTAGTTTAATTTATTTTTTATGTTTGCTATAGTAACAAATTATATTACCAGATTAATAAAGCCTAATAAATGTTAGGCTTTAAAATAGTTTAAACAAAAAACATATAGAATAAACTTTTTTAAATGCTGCATAATGCTAAATTGTATTCAGCCTTCTTATACCGTTGTCGAGGCCTTCAAGATTTTTTTAAAGCTATTAAAATATAAATATGTATTTTTTATAATTAACGTTTATATATTTTTTTATTATTTTTAATTTCATTTTGATTTTTTTCATTGATTTTTTAAGGTCACTATTAAAATTACACATTTGTGACCTTAGGAGTATAACAAAACCGGCCAAGTGCGAGTGAGACTCGCATACGAAGGGTTCCGCACCATTATATATAAAAACGGCAATAAAATCATGTTTGTTATATGGGTACCCCCCTAAATATATTTTTTTCAGCTTTACGCACACAGCGGAGTAGGCAGAGGGAACCTGTGTTAAGAGATACTGTTCCTCAATATGTTAAGAGTCTACCTGTTGCCATTAATAATATCTAGCAAAAACAGGCCAAAAAAAATCGTTTAACGTTTTTTATAGTATTTGTTTATAGCGGCAGAAATACATCATAATTATGTGGAAGTTTTAACTCTGTAACTATCACGATTCATGAGATACAGCCTGATGACACATATACATACAGACACAAACAGACAGACGGATGGACAGCGGATTCTTAGTAATAGGGTCCCGTTTTACCCTTCGGGTACGGAACTCCAAAAAGAAACACGGTACATATTTCTTCCCGAACGCGGCAGTTTCTCGTTCAACATTAAATAAATAATAGTTACTAAGAATTGTTGTTAATTAAATTGCTTAAATAGTCGTAATTAAGTATTAACTTGCTAATGAGACATTTACACTTGTGTGCTATACGTGTTACGTGACGTACCTACATTAGTCGTTATGATTTTATGATAGTTTCATATCTATGACGGAAATGAGCGGTGAATTATATATTATAGGGATATTGTATAAGGAGAATACAAGATTATAAATTATATTTTTTTTATTTAATGGCCTCATTTATAATTGTAAGATTTATTACTGTGTAATTTATAAAAAATAGTTAAAACTGTATAATATCATCGAGTCTGACTGTACGGCGTTGTGGGTTTTGTTCCTATTTCAGTAAATGAACTATTTTCATTTCTCCATTCACGTAACAAGACAAAGCGCAGTGTTGAGTTACGTTACTCAACAAATAATATATATTATTAATTTAAAACGATATGCTATGCTATTTATGTCTCATGTACTTCCGTGTTCATTTCCCTAGAAACTTCATATTACAAAAAAGTTTAATAAATCATTATATTTAAAAATTCGCTAAATAGATTTTTGAATAAGTATTTCAATTTCTTAGGTCTGTCAAACAATGGACATTGTCCTAAACAAGGCCTGAGGTCACCCTTAGTCGTCCGTTCCGTCTCGATCTCTTAGCAACAACAGTATTTTTTTGTCTTACTTCGTATCTTGAGAGAAAGACTGCGGCCGTCTCGTCTGAGAGTTTTTCGACCATTTTTGAGAATATAACGGCTATTTTAAATTATTATATAAGTAATTTTTATTAGTTTTTAAATTTGTATAAAATAGAAAGACATTTTAATGTTTTTATAATCTATTTGTCATGACATTAGAAAAATGGGATTTTGATTTCTCACTCGGCACGTTCCGCCGAATTTTGGAAGTTTTGAGTGTTGAATGGCGTAACTCAACGCCAAATATCAAATATTTAATTTCCTCGAATGGGAATCGAACCCACAACATGTCCCGTTTACAGTCGCAAGCTTTTGCCACTGTGCAACGACTGATCACATATTTTAGATTTGGTTATTAGGTTTAAGTAAGTATATAAACCAAATATTAAAACATTGATTTGCGAAAACACACAGACATACAAAAATATGGGATTAACCAGCAAAAATATGTTGTTCCTTGAAATAAGTTTACCTCATAATACCTGTCTTATTCATATTTCACGAAAACAAATAAATGAATCATTCGTATTATATTTACTATAGTGTTTTCTTATGTATCTAGGTAAATATTTGAATAACTGACGACATATTGTTGGGGTGGGAATGTCTGACTGTGATGGGCGTGGGTTCGATTCTCACTCAAAGCAAAAATTCTTTTAAAATTATTAGTATCTAGAAAGTGTGCGTGTAGTTGGGTTCCATCATTCTATATGTAATATCGATGTATGTATAGGCGGAATCTTGATTTTCTGGCAACGAACGAATACAACTTGTTTGTTTATACTTTTTAAAAGCTGTATTGAATACAATCTAAATCAAATTGAAGTAACATTTAAAAATATATATTTTAAATATTTATTTTTAATTTCAAGATAGGAGTATACAAACTAAAATGTTAACAAAGAATTATATGTTTACCTAAAAATGATATGTTTTTTTTTCTTGCAACCTAATGAATATGTGTATATATACATAATTATTTGCTTGCATTTGACTCATTTCTAAGAATCCAAACGTCAGCTTCGAACAAAGGAAGGTTGTTTTGTTTTTATTTTTTTGACGTTATTAGTGACTAAAGCTGTGATTCAACAGTCTGAAGTATTTTATTATAAAACTGGTAATATTTAAATAAATATTTTACTACGCGCGGTGTTGAATTACGCCACTCAACACGCAATTGTCGTTATTTTCCGGAAAGCGGGGAACGGAATTTCATAACACTGGTTTCCCTCTAACTATCCTGCTCTGCGGGAAAAGGAGTGAAGCTGCTTCAATTGGTGTTATCTTCACCTTAGCTCAATAAATTAATTAATAATAGCTAGCTCAATCAATATATCCAAACAAAATCAAAGTGTTTTGTATAAATATGTTTTTGTATAACATTTTTGCATGTGTGTATTTTTAGATGTAGGCGTCGGGCGACCTTGCGTCCGAGACGGCTGGCTACTACGTACGGCCGCGTGCCTAACGCTTGCATCGCTTTGTCGCTTATTTGCTGTACATTGCGGACTTGACAAAAGATAATAATAGGAGATCTAGATGTTGCGGATATATTGGATCGGGATAGGGATAAGGATATAAGAAGTACACGTTATCGGCTTCTGTCCCAGTTACGGATATAAAATCATTTCGGACTATCCGTTAGTTTTATCCAGTTCCAGAATAGAGATTTTTTTGGGAAAATTATTCTTTAAAGAATTCGTTACTTACAGTTTGTGATATTGTAGAAAAAAGTGTCCTTTGTACTTATCGTAACTTCGTACTAAGCACTAGTTTTTTTATATCCCCGAGTAGGAATCGAAACCACAACCGTCACGCGTACAGTCGCTCGCTTGTGCCTCTGGACACGAGGACCTCATATTATGCGGAATTATTATTAATAAATAAATGCAGCAATGTGTGATACACACAATGTTTAGATACGTTCTCGGGCACGCGTCGCGTCGCCTCGCCAATTTCGCATTCACCCTGATAAGTTCAATGACACGACGCGTTGGCATGTGTGTGTAATTGTGTATGTATGTTTGTCTATGTGTGAACATATATAATATGTATGTATGTAGCTGATTTGATATGGTAAGTGTTCTTTTTTTAAATGTTTTTTTTTTTTAACTGGCAAAAAATGTGCTTATAAAATTAATTTTATGCCAATTTTGAAGATTTTGGGCCTAAATTGGCGGTATCTGTGTTGTCTATACTCTAACCAGATTTAAAAATATAAAGATCACTCATTGACATTCTTAAATGTTTATAGATTATCTTTGTTTAATATTTTTTGTTTACAGTATAAACATATTTTTGCTTAGCTGTTTTAAGGGCTAACCTATCTGCTCCTTTGTTTGATGATTGTAATGGTCGTAATTTTTTTTTAAATTTCTTTATACTAATAAATAAAGAGCCATATAAGATCTCAGTGTAATAATTTGTATGTGATATTTCAAAATAAAGATTATTATTATCTCAGTGTAATAATTTGTATGTGATATTTCAAATAAAGATTATTATTTATTAAGCGCGGCGTTGAGTTTCGCCAGACTCATTGACGTCTTTGTTTGAACACTAGATACCCTCTGCCTACCCTGCTGCAAGCGGGAAAATTAAACACGCTATATATGTATATATGTATAACAATAAGTCGTTTCTTTTAAAAGTCACAGTAATAAATTAAATGACACGTTCTTCATTCATTACTTTTCAAGTCTTTCATTTACATACCTACCTACTAGAGGCATATAAAAGTAAACTTTCGTTTTCATTGAGATACTTCTCGTATCAAGCCGTTTACAATTCAAATTTGCACTTGTTTATTTAGAAATCAACTAGTTGTCGCCCGCAACTATGTTTGTGTGAACTGTGAGACGTAAAATGGAAACTTCCATTTTTCCCATAATTTCGAGTCCTCTCTTAGTGCTTCCCACACAGCTCCTAAACCTACATGCCAAATTTCAACTTTCTTAGTCTATTAATTTTGTCTGTGCGTTGTCTGTAAATCGTTTAGAGTATCATTAAAATCCACATTGTCCTTATTAGTATGCCAAAAGCCTAATAAATATCAATCAAAAAACAATCAATTGTAAGACGGGAGTCTCGAATTGGACTCAAAATTGGTTTCAATATTGTCATAATATTAAATGTTTAGTTTTTATTTATTAATTATTATTATTCAATGTTCATAATAACCTAGCAGACAAACTATCCTCCTCATTTTAACAGAAACACGAATTGATTGAAGTAATATAATTTCGTAAAACAACAAAACTATTATATCAAAGTAATTTGCTATTCAAATAGAAAGCAATAACTAAGTAATAGTAACTAAATTTCTTTGTAATTTTTATCATTTGTATTTTTAGCGAAGTTTCTGAATCAAACGAACAATTATATTCTTTTATTTAAACTATTATTTTATTACTGATTCTTTTGATTGTAATATTATATTGAAGAAAATTTGTTTTCTTTAGCTTCTCGTTGCACATAGCGGAAATGGCAGAGGGGACCAATACCTAGTGTTAAAACATTCCGCTCTCTACTATCTATCCAAATTATGAGATATGTGTATTGTTGTAGTGTGGTGGGACTAAATGCCGAGCTTTTTCTTGTTACCAGAGGTAAGACTCACATACATTGCTTCACGCTATATCCCTTACTATCCCGCAGTAAAAGCGCGAAACGCTACGGTCTCTGAATGCCTCTTTGGCTTTGACCCATAGATTTGACACTACCACAGTCATCAACCTCTTCATACATACCCGGGAGGTTTTTTTCTGTATCTACCCTACCAACATATATATTATAGGAGATGCTTGAAACAAGAATCAAACCTACTCATCTGTCATATCACTAATAGCTGTACGTTTTTAAAGCAACGTGCTTGTTAAACTACAAGTTTCTATTCAACAGTAGCTATAGGAGGAGCGTTGAACCCGCGGCCTTTATTATACGTTTTCCTCGCGCTATCACTGTCGTTTCGTCATAGTCGGATATAGCTCAAGGTCTTTACTATCTTTGTATAGTATGTACACGTTCTAGGTATTTTGCATTGTATATACATATATAAAGTAGGAATATGGTCAGGCATAAGCGTGCGACCGTAAACATAGGTTCGATTCCGATGAAATATTTTTTTTTCATTTTCGCACAGTGGTAACGAAGTAGAGGGCGGCGTTCAGTTCCACTCAAAACGCAATGCCTCCAGAATTTGGCGGATAGAGGGGAACGGTAATGTCTTAATGGGAACGGAGTGTCTTAGTTCTTGTCTTGATTAATTTTGGTAATCTTATCTGTATCGTTAATATAAATATATATATTTTTATAGTTATTAGGGAACAAGTGTAAAAATTTATATGTCAAATTATAAAGGGGGTTGTAGGTTGATATTCACTTCGAATTAAAATTAATTTAATTTCTCCACTCTAGTAGAAATATAATAAATACAATACAATTTAAAATTTATCGATATACATTGGTATGTTAACTAGTAAGCTATCTAGCTATAGTAGGAAAATAATGATAATTTATATATTTTTATATCAGTATTAAGAACATGTCCATTTCACAGCTTTTACAGATATATAATTGAATTTTGATATAACTGAAGTGGAAATGTTGTGAGTTGGACGGACACAAAAAGCAGAACAATCCTTACTATGTAGACTATTATTAATCCCCTACGAAAACAGAAGGATGTATGTGTATGTGTCTGTGGCACCGTAGCTCCTAAACGGATGAGCCGATTTTAATTTAGATTTTTTTGTTTGAAAGTTGATTTCATCGCGAGTTTGAGCCATGAGTCAAGAACAAGATAGAAGAATATATTCAGCCGTTTGGAGATTAGCAATCCTTTTCTAGTTAGTTCTTTTTAGAGTTATTTGTGTCTAGCACTTTAATTTTCAAACTAATATTTTAAAGAAACTTCTTAGCTTAACATAGATTCAGCATTAGGGTGCCCATCGGGTTGCAGGGTAAGAAGCTCGGAGCAGTGCCTTGGACTTGCGACTAAAGTTTAGGTTTAAGAACAAAGGCCCTCCCCACCCCTAGATGTGAATCTACTATATAATTATTGCTACTATTATATATTGTTGTTACTATATATATAATTATTATTATAAATAAACATCGTAAAATATATTGTATTTTTATTTAACTCCACACTCTTTTTTAAATTTATGCTATATTTTTTATAACTACATTTTTTATAACAACGTTAAGCACTACCACTAAACAAGAAAAACTGAATTTCGTGCAGAAAGTGCAGAACAAAGCGAAAGCGAGCGTGAAAGTGAAAAAAGGGTGAAACTGCTTGTTTACTTTTAAAATTATAAGTAAAAATGGCCATATCTATATGAATAATAATAACATGATAACCTACAAAAAAACTCACCTCCTATATAAGTAAATAATATATTAATAGTTATGTATGGGTGTTTTGTTAGAGACACGCGAGATAAGTGCTGTAACTCAACGCCGCGCTATCTTGTTACCAGAGGGAAAATGAAAATAGGTCATTCCCCGGAGTAAGAATCTAACCCACAATTGTCGCGTTTGCGGACACTCTACCACTGTGCCACGACGGCTTCAAATTATATTTCTTATCTATTTTAAAAGGATTCTTTCATACAAGGTTTCTTATCGTAGCAACTCGTAGAGGTGTAAGAAGATCTGAAGCCGTAGCACGCCTTCTTTACCTACATAAATATGTTTATATATATTTTATTATTATAACGAAGCAGTTTATAAAAAATGTTTTTAATTAACACAAAATTTAGATAGACTATTCAGTGATTTCAGAGTAACTATAAAATATTTTTAGTAGGAGGATGCACAAACGAGGCTCTATTAGAGATGGAGCTATGTGGACTGTGAACATTTCGTGAGCAACGTAATTTAACGCCGTGATTTCTTTCCCAATAATAATGAAATAATTTCAGATATTATAACAAGTATCAACTATTAAGAACAAAAAAAATATACGAGCTTTCAATTCTCCAATATAGATTCCTGTTTGTTGTGCTTTAGAACTGTATTTAAGATTCATATATCTATTTACGACTAGTGTTGTAAATTACCAATACACTTAGATACTATCTAAAATGTAAAAAGAATTGAAAGGATTTGAAGTAAATAAAGTAATAAAATAGTACGAAGTATATCAATTTGTTTGTACGTCAGCCATTTTATACTTTTATATATTTAGATATGGGTAAACAGTAGACTTTCCACACCAAACACCAACAAATTACTGGCCAATTTAGGCCAGTCACGGCGCAGTAGCACAAGCGTCTGACTGTAAACTCTGGTGTCGAGGAAAAACGCGGCGTTCAGTTCCGCCACTCAACACGCTACGACTCCAGAATTCGATAAAATTCGGATCGGTCAATTCGGTTTGGTAATGAAGACACTCCAGTCACATCTTAAATATCATCATCATCATCATCACAACCATTTTACGCCTATTGCATTCATGCTGGACGTAGGTATTCCCCAAGGATCCCGACAACGATTGGTCTCGCCCGCATCCAGCAGCTTCTTAAGACTTAAGCATATATAACTCAATTTGATCTAAGTTGTAGCTTCACTCTCTATATCACCAGAGGCGAGTCAAGTCATGTATAATTCAGAAATAGCATATTCGTCGCTTTTTACACTACTACCTTTTTTGTTTTAGCTTTACGCTTTATCCTGAACATAGCAGCGAAGACCGAGGGAATCCTGTTAACTCACCCTCACACACCTAATTTTTGAGGCATTGCATATTGGGCGACGGAATCCAACTCTGCATTTATTTAGTCTTATTACCAGAGTGAGGAAATGAAAATAATTCGTTCCCCGGAGTGGAAATTTCAGAACTTACTTTGATATTTTTTGTCTTCCAGGAGGTGCTCATGCTTTTTACGTGACCTTCCTCCAGTATTATTGTTACTGTGTTCTCAGAGGTCAAGTGAAGTCTCTTCCTGCCTTTCTTACCACTCACTTATGCTTAATTAAATAATTATTTTTCACATGATTACAATACAAAATTCACTTAAAACTCGCTCCCAATAGGAAAAAAGTTCTTAGAGATTCGCGATCCAGTGCAAACGAGTTGGAAACGTCACGTCACGTCAAGTTCATTGCCCGAATTCTATATATAATCTGGGAGATGCGTCATTTGAAGCCGGTGGCGGTGGATGCAGACAAAAAACAACATCTACACGTATTTTAGATGTAATAAAGCGGAAAAATGGTGTTTAACATATTGATCTTAATTATTAAAACGAGAAGGGAATAAGACAAAAGCGTGGAACTCCACCAGATTTTCAGGACATTGTTTATTTTCTTCTACCAGGGCGTATGAAAATAAATATAACCATTCCTTCAAATCACGACGACTCTCAATCTAATGATGTTGCTTATATAGTTATCTATAGACTATTTTAGCGTCATGTATTTCTATCTATATATATCTATCTTTTGTTTATCTATCTTATCTATCTTTTGTTTTCTGCTCAGTTTTGAAGCTATGCGTATTTAATGGACGAAATCCACATGGCATTATGTCTTACAGGAACGAGAAAATAACACATTCTAAGGACCCGAGGTAGCTCTGGCCAAAACTATCGTCGCGCTTTGCTTCGGTTCGGTTACTACTCGAAGAAATGGAATATTAAATATTTTTAATTCCTCGCTCTGGTATCGAGAAAAACAGCGGCGTTGAGTTCCGCAACTCAACATGCAATGCCTCCAGAATTCAGCGGCAAATGGGGAATGGAATTGTTTTGATGGGAACGGAGTGTCTTAAAATGAAACCTAGGAACCTAGAGTTAGCTCTAGATTCGCAGATTTCATCTGCCTACCCTTCTTTATGCGGGATACAGCGGGAAGTTAAAAATTATATATTATTCGCAATCAAATTATATACAGTATTCACATTAAGGTATCGTCGTCGTTCCTTACAATGCCTATTGTGTATGAAATAGGCGCGATCGGACCAACCATAGCGCCGTCCATTATTTTATGTAAAGATATAACGTTCATTATAATTTCATAGCCTAATTATGTATTTGAATATATTTACTATCTGGCACAGTGGTTTGTTGCTATTTGTACTTTTAATAAACGTAGGTTCGGTAAAAACATGTTTTCTAAATGTAAGTAGGCACTTACTGAGGCCGTAGTACGTGCGGCTATAGACGCGACGCTTGTGGGATCGATTCCCACTCGAGGAGATGAAATATTTAATATTTTTACTTCTTCATTCTGGTAACGAGGCAAAGCGTGGTGTTCGGTTCCGCCACTTAACAGGCAACGCCTGAAGAATTCGGCGGAAAGTGGGGACAAGAAGTGTGTAAACACTAGGTTTCCAGGTTGGAAATTTCCATTGGAAACATTGTCTTATTTGAACATATACATAGTAGTTTTCCTGAACTTCTGTAGATGCTAGCTGCTAAATTTCATAATTCTAGGTCAACCGTAGTACTCTATTAAATTTGATTCTTTTTATAGTATCGAAATACGCGTCATTTGCGATGTAAACGACCATATCTTTTTTTAAGTAAATATAGATTTTTTTTTCAAGGACTGTAGATCTGAGTATGTAGTTTGAATTTCAACTTGATATCTCCAAGCGTCTCTCTCTTGACAGACAGACGAACGGACGGACAACAAAGTGATCTTATAAGGTTTCCATTTTTTCTTTAGAGGTACGGAACCCTAAAAAACTGAGTGACTAGTCCCAAAAAATTCACCGCTTCCGTGAGTGAACATAAAAAAATATTATTCATTCACGTCTTCGCTCATTTATACTACAAACAAGTGATCTTTAAAAAACCCTGTGTTTACAAAGTAAATTAAAAACAAAACAAATAATTTTCACGTCATATTGTACGTGCATACCTACGTCATAAATGTTCTTGTAACTACACCCACGTCATCGTCATTTAGAATGTTTCCTTAGAAACAAAGCTCACTATATGCATATAATATAACAATGTAATGACATCACAATAAAAGTCCTAAAAGGCCTATCTTAGGCCTAATTTGAAACCTAGAAAGCCTGAGGCAAATTAGATTATTAGGCTAAGAGGCCTACGTCATGTGCGTAACTAGAGATATTTGAAAAATTGAAATCAAGTGATTTATTGAAAATGTAGAGTGAAATTTAAATAATATTCATATACTTTTGAATGATTATCTGCAGATTAATATTTTTTATATTTAAACAGCAAAATGTGAGGAACGGAGTATCTGAACACTAGGTTCCCCCTGCTTTCCCTCCTACAAGCGTGAAAAAAATCCTTATAAAGTATTTTATTAATATTCATTGATCATTTTTTTTTAAATATTTTTATCCTTAATGTAGGACAATTTAATAAACAGAAATAGGTCACAACGATCGCGGACAAATGGACGGATATTCTATATTCAGAGAAGTATTAAACACCCACGCTCCTCTTATCGGTCGTAAAGAGGTCAAACAACTATAAGCCTAGAATAATAATGGATAGGTATAGGGTAGGTTTTTGTGGATTTTTAGCTTGGAATAAAATTTCTAGGATGGGCACGAGACTATTCTGGGGTGGACACGGACTACCCGGCCCCCTTATCCCAATGGCAATGGCTATATCCCGCATATGGCAAGGTAGGCAGGAAGAACCTATTGTCAAGACACTCCCTTCACTACTTTTCGCCAAAATACGAGACATTACACGTTAAGTTACATTATCTTACTAGAGCGGGAAAACGTAAATTATTATTACTGCCCCGACTGGTAATCGAACCCATGACCATCACATTTACACTGCGGCCTCTAATATTATAAATTTTCATATTATAATAAATCTACTTCTATATTTAATACTTATCAAACACGCCGACCATCTTCGATATCCTGCAAACTAGACACCCGTGGCGAATTTATATTACTAATTATAATTACAAATTTGAATTAATAGTTTATTATATTTTTACTATACATAGAAATACTTTTACTTAGTGAGTTAAGCTACTTTATAATTGTTTTAGTTATGGTATTATTAAAGAGGCAGCAGAATTCATTCTACTTCCTCCCTTTAGAATAGAAAGACAAACCGTTTCATTGAGCTCTGTAAAGCAACAAGATAGATAGATAGATAGACCAGAGAACAAGGTCACTTGACACTAAGTTCCCTCTGTCTTCCTGTCGGTAGAGGATGAGAGAAAAAACTCTTCAGCTAAGTACCTAGTATATAACACATATATAGCTGTCGTGGCGCGGGGCACAAACGTACGATTACGCAACGATTGTGAATTCGATTCTCATTCAGGGGAATGAAATGTTTAACATTTTCATTTCCTCGCTCTAGTTGCGGGGCAAAGCGCGGCGCTGAGTTACGCCACCCAACACCACGGAGAACAGAAGTGTCTGTGCTTGTGAGTTTTCACAGTAGGTTCCAAGGTTCTCGGTTCCCATATATGAAAACAGGGTGAAGCTAAAAAAATTGCGGAAAACTTCTAAAAATACAGAAAAAGAAAGAAAATCGTAAATTAACAACCGCATCACGCTCCAATTATGATCAACAAAATATTTAATAGTTCTGACATTAGCGGCTTTCATATCCGTTTCGCTCAACTGACTAACACATGTTTTTACATTTATAGAAAACTGTATACGGATATTAAATATACTACTTACATACATTTATAAAACTGAATAGTTTGTTTGCTTGAATGCGCTAATCTTAGGAAGTACTGGTTTCCATTTTTTTTTGTATTGTATAGTCCATTTATCAAAAGGGCTATAGTATATAGGACTAACGGACGCGCGCAGCTTCGCTTGCGTATTTAAGGGTAAATTCTTATAACCCATGAAACATGTGTTCAATGATATATTTTTAAGAGTTTAAATTTCAAATTTTATAAAAATCGGTGGCGATTTAAGAATTTTCCCATACAAACTTTCAACCCCTTATTTGCACCCTTAGGGGGTGAATTCCAGAAAACCATGAAACATGTGTTTAATTATATACGTTTAAGAATCTGAATTTCAAATTTTATAAAAATTGCTGACGATTTAAAAAAAACCTATACAAACTTTCAACCCCTTATTTGTACCCTTAGGGGGAGAATTCTAGAAAACGATGAAACACGTATTCAATGAAATATTTTTAAGAGTCTAAATTTCAAATTTTATAAAAATTGGTGCCGATTTAATTTTTTTTCCATACAAACTTTGAACCCCTATTTCACCCCTTTAGGGTTAAAATTTTTCAAAATCCCTTCTTAGTGGATGTCCAGATTACGAAAGTAAACTTTTGTCCAAATTTAACGTTTCTACCATCAGCGGTTACGGCTGTGCGTGCGTCTTACCTCAGTCAGTGAGGACAAGTCCTTTTATATATATAGATAAAATATAACATTACGTCAATCGTTTCGAAGTTACATAGTTATTTCCATTTGATGACGCGGGCGAAGCTGCTGGTAAAAACTAGTAATGTATATGAATTTTATATAAAGAGCTTATATACTTAATTGTTACTTTTTGTATGGGATAGGGTTACCATATAGGTACATAGTTTAGTGTTAATATTGCTCGAGTGATGATTTAGTAATAAAAATATGTGTATGACAATTATTAATATATAATAATAATTAATAAGTTTGAATTCGAAAAAATAGCATCGGTATACTTTCTTTTAGGTTCACGTAAGAGGAGCAGAGGGAACTTAGTGTTAAGCTACTCCGTCCCCAATTCTCCACCGAATTTTGGAGTCATTTAGTGTTGAGTGGCGGAATTTAACGCCGCGCTTTGCTTCTACACCAGACAGATGAAATGAAAATATTATTTCCTCTAGTGGGTATCGAACTCACAACCTGTCGCGTTTAGAATCACACGGTTGCGCCCCTGCACCACCGTTGGCCTTGGTGTATGTATTTTAAATAGCTTTTTTATTTTTACATGCAACTAAGCTATCAGCGGCCAGCATGTTAAACAAATAGGTACAATATATTTTATTTTTTTTATTTAAGGGTAGGCAAACAAAAGTTAGTGTTAAGACATTCCGTTCCATCTTAGAAAGAAAGTGATCTAACCCCAAATTTTTTTAACTTATATTTGCGAAGAAATGGTCGCAAGAAGGCCTTTTCTATATATTCTTTTATACTTTTTACGTTGTCGCATTATTTTTCAGGTGTCATATTAAATAGTGAATTTGCTTAAAAAATAAAAAGAAATATATATGAAATTAATTTTATTTTATTCTAAATTAAAATATATCATAAACTAAGAAGTATCATCCTAGCGCTAAGTTTTGGTGACGTGACCGGACGGACATCCGGCTCGAAGCCGAGTTTGGAATATTGTATATTTAATTGATTTTATAATCATTATTTGTATTAATCAACGTCAATCTTTTTATTTTTAAATTGATAAAAGATTTTATTCTTCATTTTTTTCATTTTTTGAGATTATATAGGTGAAGGCGGTTTTTTAATATATATTCTACTATTGTGTAGCATTATGTATATCTTTTTTACGGTACAAACTCCTTCGTGTGTTCTCCATACAAAGTAACATTGGCGAAGTCATTAGTCCTCAACTGGTAAGTTACTTTTGAGGCCAATCGTGGCGCAAAAGTAAAAGTGTGCGATTGTAAATGCGACCGGTTTTGGGTTCAATCCTCACTTGAGGAAATTAAATATTTATTTTAATTTCTTCGTTCTGATGTCAAGGCAAAGCTTGGCGTTGCCTTCCACCATTCAACACGTAATATCTCCAGAATTCGGTGGAAAGAGGGGAACGAAATGTCTTATGTTCCCTCTGCCTACCCTATAGTCTAAGAATAGAACAATTTTCAATTTACTTTTATAACAGTGACTAAAAAGATTGGCAAATATCTTAAAACTTGTACACCATATTATTATAAGTGCGTATTGAATGTGACTCAACTAAGATTGTGAGTCATTTCCGATGCGAATTCTTGTGACGTCACGGGGTATGCGCCTGCGATGCGAAGACGTAGGAATTTTGTTTATAAATATCCCTTTGCTTATATTATATATCCTAGATTATCTTATTCTATACTAGCGCCCCTCACGTGACTTCGTCGTTTGATCTATACGAATATTTAACAAATTAATATCAAATATCCAGGTCTACGTTTTTTTAAACACCAGAGGAGCTTTAGATGGAGATAGACTCGCTTTTCGAAGGTGCCAAAGTCGTATCGACCTGGAAACATTGCCGCAAGTAGGCTATTCCACAGTTGCGTAGCGCGAATAATAAATAGTATAGTGAATCTAATCTATGAATGAAAACGCTATTTAAAGGTCTTAACCCTAGTTAGGACAATCAGTTGTTAACTTCTAATAAACAATTCGATAATTTTATGAAGCTGCTTCACGCTTTTTCTCGCAAAGAAGGAGAAGCAGGTAGTGTCGTAACACTAGGTGACCAACCAACCACTAGTCAACACATTAGTGTTGGCTTCCGCCCAATTGTCGAGACATTGCGTATCAAGTAGCGAACTCAACGGTGCGCTTTTTCAGAAATAATATTATTTTAAATGTAATATTTCCCTAGGGGACATCGAATCCGCAACCATTTCCTTTACGTTTAATTATTCTAGTCACTAGTTATTTTTATACTTAAAAAACATTAATGGCAGTTATTTGAAAAAAGGCTTGCCATGTTAGCACAGTGGCACAGCCTCTGAACTCAAGGATTTCCACTCGGAGGAATGAATTATTTTAATTTCCCCGCTCTGGTAACAAACGGGGTGTCTTAACTCTAAATTTCCTCTGCCTTCTTTACTATAAGCGTGATGTACGGGATATAACGTGAAGCTAAAAAAATACCACAGTACAAAAAGCTGCCTGAGCTTAGAACGCCATAATTGCTATAGAAATATGTATGACATGATAATATTATTCATTTTAAAGAAATGTAAGAGCTTCAAGCTTTATTAGCTGGTTCAGTGATGCATAGTGTAGTGTTCTTCTTATTTAATAATATATTTATGATTTTAAACTCGCTCCTGTAGATGATTTCTAAATGGCATAAGTAAAAGAGTGATGCATTTCTTGCTTGTTATTTTAATTTCAGATGTTATGACATATCGATGATGCTGAAGGAAAGTCACGTAAAAAGCACGAGAACTTTCCACCATGAGGAGGGTGTAGAAGAAGAATAGGTTGAGGGCAGTGAACGAGGCTTGGTGATTTATCCCTAAAGCGTGAAACTATAATAAAAAAATGAATTAACCTTGCTACAGCCATTTGGATTTAGTATTTGTGTGCATATAGATTCTGAATTTGTATCTTGTTTGAGGTAAATATACTTGACTCTTTATTTTTTATTTTATTTTATACTAGACTAGACTGTTAACCATTATTAAGTTTAATTTATTAAGCCTACTAAAAGAATCTCATATGTTAAATTAATTGTACATGTTCTCTATTTTCACATACTACCTCTTACAGGTTATTAAAAAAAAAAAGAAAATAACAAGCAAATAAAATTAAATTAAATAGTTGTCCATATAATAAAACTTTGAAGAAATATTTGTAAGAGTTAAATGGTATGTAGGTATGCGTCATTGTAAATTCCAACTGCAGTTAAGTTTAAAAGCTCAAAAGTCAACTACAACTACTACAATAAAAGCTATATGTAGGTACATATTTTATGAAAATCCTAGAATAACACCATTAGGGAAAACCAGCTTTTACGTAGACTCTATTATTTGTCATCCTATAACCTTTTTGCAACTTTTAAATTGCATTAATAGTGTATAGTAGCAGTACATGCGATCAAATTCTTTAATTTCAATGTTCTGTTTTTATAGTAAGCTTTTTAAATTTTAGCTTCACGCATTTTCCCGCGTAGAGGGGTAGGCAAAGTTCCAACTTCCCACTTTCCACTTCCCACTTTCCACTAAATTCTTGAAATATTGCTTGTTGAATGGCGGAACTTAACGCCGTGCTTCGTCTACCGGGACGGGGAAAACGGTAATAAGTTTACATTTACTACTTTACTTTTATTGTAAAGGGACATACATCTTTTTAACTATAACGACAAACATATTTATATAACGGAAGAAACTCATCGAAATATGACTCATTGTGCACGTTAATTATTTTGGCGTCTGTAAAGTACCGGGTACACACGAAAACTTTCACTTTGCAACTGACTGTGAATACGTAATTTCATATTTATATTTATATAATTGAACAAACTCTTAGTCATAAAGTAACTTAAAGGAATATAAAGTTTTTTCATTAGCCTCTCGCCGTATCCCGCGTAAAGAAACGGTAGGCACAGAGTACCTAGACACTTCGTTTTCCACACAAAGCTAAATATCGGGATGTTGTCTATATACGTGAATTCTAAAAACGTCAATCCTAAATTTTCTAGAAAAATCTGTCAAGTGTGAGTTGGGACCAAGGGTTCCGTACAAATTTCAGACGTTTAGGTTAATTGGTAGTAAAACCAAACCAAATCAAAAATTGACAAACTAAGTTTGCGGGTATATGCGCTCCTTTTATATAAAACTAGCGGACGCGCGCAGCTTCGCTTGCCTATTTAAGGGTGAATTCTAATAACCCATGAAACATGTGTTCAATGAAATATGTTTAAGTCTAAATTTCAAATTTTATAAAAATCGGTGGCGATTTAAAGATTTTTCCATACAAACTTTCAACCCCTTATTTCCCTTAGGGGGAGAATTCTAGAAAACGATGAAACACGTGTTCAATTAAATACTTTTAAAAATCTAAATTACAAATTTTATAAAAATCGGTGCCGTTTTACATTTTTTTCCATAAAAACTTTGAACCCCTATTTCATCCCTTTAGGGTTAAAATTCTTCAAAATCCCTTAGTAGATGTCCAGATTACGAAAGTAAACATCTGTCCAAATTTCACGTTTCTACCATCAGCGGATACGGCTGTGCGTGCGTCTTACCTCAGTCAGTGAGGACAAGTCCTTTTATATATATATATATATATAGATGAACTACAATTATAAGTTTCTTATAGTTCTTCTAAGGCTATAATATAATTTTTTTTGTATGTGTGGAAAAATTACTTTTAAATAAATATTAGCGCTTAGTTACGACCGGTCGCAGTTGGTGATACATGTAACTCGTATAGGTCAAGGTCGTAGATACAGTTCTCGGTTGGTAAATATTTACATTAAAGAATCACATATCATATAACATAGTTGTTAATTTGATTTAAATGATTCATCATAGCGATGTCTCTTTCTAAGGCCCGACTTTATAAGCCGATGTCAACTATAAGATCGATCTTGAGATGCAGTTTTTTTCAATTGTTTTATTAAATATTTTTTCATTTTTAACCATTTAACCAGAAAGGTATAGTTTTCAGATTTTTTTCTGTACATGTTAGTTGTCAAATTTCATAATTGTAGGTCAACCAGAAGTACTCTATTAATTTTGATTCCCTTTACGTTTTTTTACGATATAAACGGCCATATCATTTTATTCAATGTAGAAATTAGTTTTTTTTTTTTTCAGAAAAATCAAGTGACCGTAGATATTTATTTTATTTAGCTAGATATAAGCTACTTCTCAAAAATGTGGGAGTTGCTTAGAAATAAACAATAATAAACCTATATAGAAATTGGATCCTAAATCTTAATTACTGGCTTCATATAAATAAATCACGATACAAGTTTCTTATCGATCTAAGCTTCGTCAGAACGGGTTTAGATGGATGGATGTAGATTTAAGCGTCTGCGATCTTTGCGAGTGAATTATTTCTATATTATTACACATTTATATTCACTTATTGCCCTTTGGCGTTGTGGTTCTCTTGATTAGAAAGCGATGATGAAGTCCCGAGTTCAAATAAATCAGATACAGAAAGTAAATTAAGACTTTTTGGGCATTATGAATACTGTTATTAAGCGCAGGTTTGAATTCCACCATTCAATACAACGAAAATTGGATGCAGTGTTTTAACACTAAGTCAGAAATTGTAAAGCAATTTTTTGTCTTTGTAGTGAAAGACTTTACCGTCTTTAAGTGAAAAAGTGTTATGTTGTATTAGGAATTCTTTTTTAAAGTAATTATTGCTAAAATGAAGACGTTGCTTCTTCTTCTTGTTTTTTTTTATTACCATAAATAGGTGAGATGTTAAGTTAGCAAGTAAATCCTAATCTATGCTAGATCTATGATAGACATTACTGTTTCGCCAATAAAAAATACCTTGTTTTCATAGTGTTTGTCTAATATATACTTAAATAGTAGACAAAGACTCATCGCGAACTTTTAATTTAAACTTTTAATTTAATTGTGCAAAATCTTTTTATCACATAATTATCATACAACATCTAAATTTTGTTTATTCTAGCTTATAAATCTGAGTGGAGTGTGGACCTAGGTCGCGTCCCAAGTTATATAGTAAGCCGGTCAAAAACCTTATCCTGAAGGTGATTGTGTGTCTAAGGTCGTAAGGACAGTCGTCGGCCCGCCCGCAAGGTGGCCTGCCCCATATCAATATGAAATATTTTGTTATACTTCTATATATATTAGCTGTATACAATTAGATACATTGTTATACATTATCTATGGAACACCCCTCCCCCCTCCCCTCGTGACTCAGAGGATGGTGTCTATCCGTACTTACATTGTCTGTGGGTTTTTCTTTTAATGAGGAAAAATTTTAAATCACTTTACTTTAGCTTCTCGGAAAAGCTTAAAAGCTCCAAGCGCTATCTAATTAGTGATATCTATAAATAGAAGTATTGAGAGTGATTTGACTCTGCTTGCCATTTATTTTTTTTAGATGTTCGTGTAGAGAGCATATTGTATCATCTATTCTGTACTCTCAACGATAACCTTGAACATTAGGTTTTTAACCCGATGCGTACGTTGACTGGGACGTGACCTAGGGCAGGGTTTCATGTAGGGCAAAGTTCTTCCAATTTGAATAAACTTTTGTATCTTCGTCGGACAAACTAAAGGCGTATCTTTATAATCTATGATTTGGTGGATACGGGTTCCATTCTGGCGTAGCTTTCATTGTAATAGTTTTATTTTGTATACCTGTTTATATAGTGTAAGACCATATCATCCCCTAATCTAAGCCTATCTTGCCAGCCCTTACCGGTTTAACCTCCGGGTCGATAGAATGTTAATGTTCCTTCGACTTTTCCTTTGACTTTGATTCTAAAGTGCCTTCAAAACTCTACATGAATAATAAATGAATGAAAATAATTACTATTAAAAATTAATTAACTAAGATGTGATCTGAAATTACTACGAAACTAATTTTTTTCATATATTAAGCTACAACAGTAAAGAAAAGCTAATACTAAAGCCCATATGTATAAACCGCTTAAGTTTGATAGATATATAATATATAAATACGGGCCCTAGTGTACTCACTACGGCCCGTAGCCGAATTTCCGAGACATATCGTGTTGGGTGGCGGAGCTTAGCGCTGCCATTTTAAATTTTATTTTTTTATTTCTTCATTATTCAACACACTAAAGGGACTAAAGAAAATAACAGTGTCTTAACAGTACGTTCTCTTTGCTATTACATTTCTGTAGTAAAATCAATCGTCCCATACAACTACACAGCTACCTACATAAAAGAAAAACAAATGCCAAACAAAGCAATATAAAACATAAAAATAGAAACGTTACACATTATAACCAACGGGCATTGATCTCATACGAGTATTTATTAAATATTAATTTATAAGAAAAAAGCCGCGCGTGCGTTTCCGGACGGGCGCGCGGCAAAAACGCGCGTTCAAACGGCGTAAAGTGTTTTTCAGTTTGTTAATTATCGCATGTGGTATGTGAAAAGGATTTATTGAATAGTTACTGCGTGGGCGATCTTCCGGCACGCGTTCTACGGTATATAGTACTGCCTACGAGTCCTGGCCACTATGATGTTCGTTGCAGATGGCTACGCAGATTTGATTTTAGGATTTTTCTTACTTTTCATTATTTTCTTCCAGAGTGTTCAATGCGCAAATGTTGGGAAAGCCTAACCTTAAGGCGGCCACGACTCGTCGATCGTACTATATCAGCACAGTGGATATTATCGCTAGTTAGACATAAGAATGAACCTTCATGTCGGTATGATTGAGGAATTTAGGATATTTGTTGATTGTACTAGATTTATTTAAATGTTTATCTATTTACAGTAGCACTATATCTGTGGTTGTATAAAATATTTCTCTTAATGTTATTTTCTTTACTTTAAGCTTAAGTACTAAGTATTATAAGGGAAACTATAAAAAGACTTTTCATCTACCAAAGGCCGTCGTGACGCAAGTGCGACAGTAAATGCGATTGTGGTTTCCCACTCGAATCGAATCGGGAATTAAATATTTAATTTCCACTCGCGGGACTGAAATATTTCACATTTTCATTCCTTCGCTCTGGTAACGAGACAAAGAGCGGCGTTGAGCTCCGTCGTCGAGAATTCGGCGGAAATGGGGGAACAGAAGTGTCGTAATGAAAATGGAGTGCCTTAACATTATGTTCCCAGTTTCCCGGTCCCAGGCAGAGGTGCCTACCCTATCATGTGCAGGATACAGAGGCAAGCTAAAAAAATCGACTATTTCCGTTAGGTACACAGATAATATTATTATAATTCCACGCTTCTTTAGCCAGATAAAATCTAGAGTTACTCTCCTCTCCCGACTTTTCGCCTTATTACTAAAGCAGTGCTTTATGGAGAGCTGACAAAGAAAATTATTTAAACATAACCATTCCACCGAGTAGCGCCATGACGGCCACTACATTTCCCCATAAAAAAAGATGAAAATTATAAAAAAATATAAAAAACAACCACCATAATTAAAAATCATAGGAAATAGTCGTGTGCTTAATAAAGCTCATATTATATTTTAGCTTAAGCAAGATGCATAATGCATTTAATTGTGCGCCGTGACCATTGTGACGTGACGCACGCGACGCTCCAGAGTATCGGAGCGAGCGAAAGAAAAACTTCAAACGAGGTTATTATAGAACGGTATATCTGAGGAAAAAAGTTGGGTGATCGTCTTACATAACAGGGGTGATGAACATTTTCTCGATGGATTCAATAAATCATTTTAAATTTGGAACCTTTAGTTCCACGCTCACGGAGAAGGGTAGGCGGAGGGATCTGGGAACATAGTGTTATGACACTTCGTTACCGTTAAGACACTTCCGTTCGCATAAGTTTAGCACTTCTCTGCTATGCAGAGAGAACCTAGTATAATTATACTCCGTACAACATTATGAATTGATTAGCGGAAATGAACTCCGCGCCTTGTCCTGTTACCAGAACCCGAATAGGAGCTTCGAATAGAAATCGAACCCATAGTTCTCGCGTTCACCGTCAGATGCTAAGCCACGACAGCCTCATTTTAAAAATATGGCTAAAGCTCTTTTTCCGTAAGTAAAAACTTTAATTACAAATTCTAAATCCAAAAGTCAATTCCAACCGTGTGCTTCAAAACATTTTAAATAAAATTTAACATTTTTTTTATTTAATTTAACAAGTGCCTTGCTATATCAGTTCCTGGAGTGAGACCTCCCGGACGCCCAAGGAAGCGCTGGCTGGATGTCGTGATGCAGGACATGAGAGCCTATGGTCTAACCACCGAGGACGCAAAAGACCGTGCAAAGTGGAGTAGGTTGAGTAGGAGGGCAGACCCTGGCAATAGCCGAGATTAATGCCAGGAGGAAGAAGAATAACGACATTCGGTTCTCTTACGAAGTAGAGTAAGACAGGAGTTCAGTTAGATATCCTCTTAATTACATATTAATCCGGCGTTTGCGTTTTAAGTTTTGTTGCTATATATTAGAATATTATAAAAGCTCTTATCTGATTCCATTTTTTTATGGTAAACTTGCTTGATTCCTTAATCAAAAAATTCTTGAATTAATTTATTAACCATTTACGTTCCCACTGACTGAGGTAAGACGCACGTACAGCCGTAACGGGTGTGCGGAGAAACGTAAAATTTGGACAGATGTTTATTTTCAAAACGTGGACACCCACTAAGAAGGCATTTTGAAATAAGGGTTGAAAGTTTGTATGGAAAAATCTTTAAATTGGCACCGATTCTTATAACATTTCAAATTCAGACTCTTAAAAATATTTAATTGAACGAATTCATCCCCTAAACTACAAATAATTTCATAAACATATTTAATAAATAATTCATATAATTCAAGCGGCTAGTTATAAATAAAATGTTGATTCAAAATTTTAATTTAATTCATCACAAAACATTTTCAAACTGCAAATGCGCCTGCAATAATCAAATGCGCAATTTCAGAGTTACGAGTATCCTTGACCTCTATCATTGGCTAATGGAAATTTACTAATACGCTGTAAGGATTTACTATCTTTTGCTTATTAAATCTAAGCCATCCGTAGATTTTAATTTAAAAGACACATTAATCGTAAAGCTATGGAAGGAAGTTTTAAGGTACCTACTATATTCTACATTATTTTTAGAACAATCTAAGAATTCGATTCTTAAGAAAGGAAAAAATCGATACGGTTATAGGAAATATTAAATAACTTACTCATGTCTGCTTGTTTCTTGGTTAATTTAGGCCGAATTGCATTAGGAATAGGATAAGAATTTTAGAAGAAACGCAAACATCACTTTAATAAGTACCTATACCCTATTCATTTTGGCATGAGACAAACATAAATAAAGACATACTGTTTCTAAAACTTTAATGTAACTTTTTAATTTCTATTTAATTAGGTTCAGGTTTACTTATGTTTTAAAGTATAAAAAAAACAATATAAGATAAACAAAATAATCAGAAAACAATGTTACACTTAACAAAACAAGAAACTTTAAACAGTTATAAACAGGTTGACCGATAATAAAAATAGCAGATATAATCTGACTGATGATAAAATATCACGTTTTAATGTAAAATGTCTGCTGTATTTTATAATATTAAAATGTGATGATATTTTTTTACTTAATATACTATATTAAGCTTCACCAATCGTGACCTATAAAATAACCTTTTTTTGATGTGTTTACTTTTTATCTCATGCCTTCGTGAAGGATATCCAGGTCCAACTCACCTCTTGTCTTACTTTGCAAGAAAGCACGACTTCGGAAAACGACACAAGTAAAATAAACCATAAAATAAATTATTTGAATTATTTTTCATTTGAAAATTTATTTAATTTTATTTTATTTTTTATTTTAAAATTTTAATGGCCGTATGATTTATAGTCTTTGTCTCTTTTATTACGCTATAAATCATTTACGTCAATTTCATAGGCATACATAAAGTCAAAACCACAACGTCAGTTGTCAGTAAATTACAAGTATTTTCTCCAATTACTAAATTATTAGTTTACCATCATTTAAAACATATTTTTTAAAACGCTAATACTTTACAAATACAATAACAATTACATTAATTTTGCTTATAGAGAAATTTTCATGAGTTAACAATGTGGAATGTATATTTTTTTGGAATTATTTTTGTGATATCATGGTAAGTTATCATTATTAATTTGTTACGCTGACATAAATGAATTACAACAAACAACAATATTATCCTTATTTCAGTTCACATTATGCAAATGCTACGCAAGAAAAGTCAAAGAACGAATTTGATTTACTAGTGTTTACACAAGAATGGCCTGCAACGGCTTGTAAAGAATGGAAAAAGAAAGACCCCTCTCACAAATGCTCAATGCCAACAACGGTGGATAGTTGGACAATACACGGCATTTGGCCAACGAAACTAGGCACGATGGGGCCTTTCTTCTGTAATAGAACCTGGATGTTTGACCCAGAGAAAATTAGGCCAATTGAAAATCAATTGTCACAAGTATGGGCCAATATATTTGGAGGTAAGAAAGAGCTTATGTGAAATCTTTTAATTTTTTATTGTGACACAGTTGGCCAGTATCTCAGTTTGTATGTAACAGTTGTGGATTCAATCCACAGCAGGTTGGTGAATTTATTTCCTTAATTTTATTGATCTGGAAAATCACTTTTTAATAATAGGTTCTCTCTGCCTACCTGCTTTATTCTTATATTTGTAATGTAATACAGTATTAATCATAGATATATTTGGTACTTATGGTGTGGGACAGGGCCAGACTGCAAAGGAAATGGTTTTAGATTGAAATCCCGTTCGGGGGAATTATTACATTTAATTTTTGTACTGCTCTCTAAGCCTGGGCATTGAGCTGTGCCACTATATATCTTAAAATTTGTTCCCAAACAGGAGAATAATGTATGTTGATTCTAGTGTCAGTTATTCTAGTTGCCCAAAAAATATATATTTATAAATATAATAATATTTCAGGAACACCAATTTATCAGTTATGGTCACACGAATGGTCGAAACATGGTACATGTGCTGCTCAACTCAAGCAATTCAATTCTGAATTTAATTATTTCTCAATGGGTATCAACTGGTTGAAACAGTACTCTATGCTTAATATACTTAAATCTAGAAACATAATACCTTCAAATGATATCCAATACTCCATAACTGATATAAATGATGCAATAAAAACCGAGCTTGGTGTTAATCCGGCCATTGAATGTAGGAAAGAAGATGGCGAAAATAATATATCAGAAATAAGAATATGTTTCACAAAAGATTTGGAACTAACTAATTGTGATGGTATCGGTGCTAGACAAACTTTTGGGGAAAGCTCCATTTTGACTAACTGTAAATCGTCCAAAAACATTGTTTATCCACATTATAAAGTGAATAGTATGTATGTGCAATTGTATAAATTAGTATCATGGTTACAATGGTTCACTTTATAAATTGACTTTATTTTTAATTAAAATAATTATGAAATTTCAAAAATTTTTATTACATATTTTATTTAAACTTTATGGGAAATTATGATTAAAATTATTATTATACAATATATGTATTTTTTAGCTGATAAGTAATAAAAATAATATTTTCTTAAAAAAAAGAAACTTGTTTGCTGTATGGTTGACAAGCTGCTTCCATGCAATTATGTCTTCAGACTTATCTTAGGCTTTGGTAGTCTAGTCTTATTGTATTGTATAAACTTTGTAACATTTTTAGTGTTATTCTACATCAAGAGAAAAGTAATATATTTGGGTAAAAATTGAAACATAGTGGATATCTAATATAAATTACTGAATTGAAAATAAATTAAAGTAAAAAGCATATAAGAATTTCGACGCATTTTGATACGAGTATATCGCTTAGAGGGTCAGAAAGCTTGTATGTGTATGTATGGCTGCGGCGCGAAATCGATTTCTGCTACATTCAAATTTTTTTATTACATCAAATTTATGGCTTTAATTTTTTGTTTTTTAAAGAATATTAGTTCTGTAATTTGTTTGACGACATCACCGCGTCAAGGCAACTAGCCTGTCAGGTCTACTGTCTACTTTGCCAACAACAACCAATTTATCATGATAGTCTGACTGTCTTTTGTCTTCAAGTAGCAGTGGAGTCTTGTTTTAATTTTAAGCTGGACAAGGCTCTCTGGATAAGCATGTTTTTAAACAATGGATATAAAATAACAATTAAAAGTATGTACTTTAATATTAAATAGCCAGTATTTTTAATATTATTTTAGAGTGGTTTAATTTTCTTTTTATATCAAACTTATATTCTCCTATACATAATAATGTGAATATTATTGTAATAAATTTATTTGCAGTAATCAAAATAATTTATATCAAAAAGACAATAAGATTTTTCATAGCCTGTTATTTTTATATTTTTAACTGTGTTTTGCCTAGATACTTAAAACTATAGTTGGTATATACAGGGTAAATTTTTATAACTCTTTATAAACGTCACTTACCCACAATAAAAATTGTGAAAACATTTTATTTTTTTATTTTTTGTTATAATTTTTAAAAATTATTAATGAAAGATGCAAAAAACATTTTTGTATATTTTTTTACTTAATAATTAAGTTATTGAATTATACAATACCCTTACTGTTGCCAACTTAACGTGGGTTTATATAATTTTTTTTTTTACAAATTTAGCACATATGTACATATTAAATATATTTTAGTGAACGTAACGAGGCTTCATAATGTTTTATATTGAAAACTTTGAAAATCTACTTTTTATATACGTAATATTTTATTGATATTATGAAAAACATATGTATTTATATTTTTATTGCAAAAAAAATATTTTATGTATTTTTAACTGGGCATGGTTTATAAATGTAAAAAAAGATTATAAGTTTTAATACATCCTCAATAAATTTCTTTATTGTGTCCGAAAATAAATAGGAAATCTATTACTTTTATCAGAAAAAAATACAGATAAAATGAAAAAAAAACCCTTAACATGTGTTTAATAATTTATTTTCATTAAACTGAATACCACTTCATTTTTAAATTATACACAAAGTACATATACATAATACAACACTTGGCTTCCCTTTTTATGACATACAAAATAAAAAAAAGCAATTTTATTTCAGAAAGGCAAAGTATGTAAAATTACTAAAAATGTGTAGTTTTTATTTAAGTAGAAATAGATAAAGTAAAGTGTTTTTAATAGTGCGATACTCGTGGGTACGAATCTGTACGATTTTTTTTTCAAATTAATGTAGTAAATTAAAACACGAATTAACACGATAATACATTTTTAATCCAGTGCTCGAATTAAGCCGTTTCGAGTGACATTTATATTTATAAAAACAGCAACCCTTTTTTTTCCTTATAGCGAGGTAAACTGGGAACATAATGTCAAGATACTTTGTCGAATTTTGCAGACATTGCATATTGAATGGCGGAAGTCAACCCCGCGTTTCGTCCTTCGCGACTAATATACATTCCCGAGTGGGGATCGAACACACAATCGTCGCGTTTATAGTCCCACACTGTGCCACAACAACCTCTTTTATAGCTTCTGATATTTTCTATATGTTTGTAATGAACCTACTAACTCCATCTAATAAAAGCAGCGTCTGTAACTATTATGAAATACATTCCAAATGAAATACAAATATTTCACAAAAAAACAACCCACAACCATCACTCAGTGGAAATATAATATTATCTCAATAAATTGTTTTAAATGACAATTTTTAAAAAACAATATATAGAATATTCTAGATGTTTTACTTTTAAGTCAAGAGTCACAGGTTCAATTCCCGATTGAACATTTTATCTATATAATAACCCCAAGGAAAGTAACTTAAAAATCAATATTTTGTAACTTATTACTTAAATTTAACTGTTAAATATTTAAAGTAACTGATTTTGTGTGTACAGAGCTCCTTTTGATACAATAACAACTGCCGATGGGACCAGACCTGTAATGAAAAATATTATATAAATTTTTAAAATGATATTCAAACAAAGTATAATATTTAGAAATGGCAGTGCCTGGGTTATGGTGCCTACCTTTCTATGCGTGAAAAAGTGTGTAGCGTTCATTCTTTTACACATAAAAAGGATGAACGGTTTTAAAACAGATGAATAATACTACATATATACATATTTTTTAAAATTAAAAGGTGATTCCCAGTTTGATTTCTATGTATGTGATATTGGCTCTAAGCATGTACACTAAGTTTCATAAGTCTTATGTATGTTTGCATATCATTCTCGCATAAAAATTGTCTAATTATATGAACTATATTCTTCTTTTTTTGTTTTAACTTCACACTGTATAGTCGTGGTAAGACACTCCATTTCCATGAAGACACTTCCGCTGCCCACTTTCCGCCGAATCCCGGAGGCAAGGCGGATTGAGTGGCGAAACTCAAGGCGACATTCGACTCGTCACTCGGCATTTCACTCTTTACCAGAGCAAATGAAAATAAGAGATATTTCATTTCCTTGAATGGGAACCGAACCCAAAACCTGTCGCATTTACAGTCGCACGCTTGGACCCCTGCGCCACGACTGGCCTTAAGGAAGTATGTAGATTGAAGTTTCATTAAGTAGTTTTTAACATTATACCCATATCTCAAAAACTACTTTCTACCATTATCCACACATTTGAAGTCAGTTTAATTTTTAAAAATAATCCTTTATTCACTTATTTCACTTTTTTTCCTAAAACTATAAATAATATGCTTTACCTAGACTTTCTAAGGACATTTCATATTCATCCGCTGTGAATATCTTCTTAGGGAATGTTGTTAACAATTTGAAGTTTTGATTCTTGGCATATTCTGCTGTATTCATTTGTACATATAACCTAAAAAAATATATGATAAATATTATATTGTTAGAAATCAGAAGCAAATGATAACCATATAATTTGTGGAAACAAGAAAATAAAAACACATATTGTCTATATGTTTCTAAAATATGCGGAAAAAGATTCTACCTAATTGCAATAAGTGATATATATCACCAACTAACAATACTTCACATGAGTTTCTATAACTTCCAATAAAGGCCATTGCCTATTTTAATTCTGGTCAATATTTACTAAAAATAAACTGAAATACACATAAAACTCACCTCACAACTGCCAACTGTTCTTTAGCACCAAACGTATGACAGAGTGTCTGTCCGTCTGGCAGTCTTATTTGTATACGTGTTTGTTCATATGTCTTTGTCGATGGCAAACTTGTGATAGGCGCAGGTATTGGGGCTGGTGCCGGAGCTGGTGGGGCAGGAGCTTGGCCAGATGCTGCTAATCTGTATGTTTATATATAAATTGATATTATAGTAGATCATTTATTTTATAATCTGACTTAATTTTGTGCTCTTATAGCATTATTACTTTTTAGAATAATATTTACAGCTTGAAAACTAAACTCACTACTATGTATAAAATTTCCACAGACAGTGGAGAACAGTGTTTTAGCACTAGGTCTCCTCTGCCTACCCTGCTATAACATATACTTACTTTCTTGCTTGTTTGTCAGCTTCAATTTGGGCACGAACCCTCTCCCTCGCTCTCTGGTCCTCTAATTTCTCACGACGTCTCTGTTCCACTAGTTTTTGCATTTCTTGCTCTTGCATCTTTTGTCTTGCTTCTTGCAAATCTTTACCTGATTTAATGCGAAGCCTTTCCCTTTCTAAAGCTTCAGCCTGTAAATTACCATTATTAGATATGTAAAAAGTTAATTCAAAAGAATTATGCTCTGATTTTCAAATTATGATAGAATTTGTTGAGGCTGTTGTTAAGTGTTTCTTACTTGAGGGAATGATTATTTCAATGTTTTCCTAGAAATGAAGTGTTGAGTTTTATCACTTAACATGCAATGTCTTGACAATTGGGCAATGTGTGGGGAATAAAGTGTCTTATCACAGTTAAAAATGTATGTTGTCACAACTGATTTGAATTTTGGAAGAAAACTATTGAACTTCACATCCTCTACCTACAAATAGGTATTTAACACTACCCTCACCATGATACTATATTTTTAAAATGAAAAGAATACAATATAAAGCACAGATTAAACATTCAAAAATATAACCTTTTCTCTATCCTCACGCTCTTTTCGTTTCTCTTTCATCCTCTCCTCTAACAAAGCTAGCTGAGCTTTCTTTTCTTCCTCCGTCAAGGGTTTCTTTTCCTCTGTCGACTCAGAGAAACTGCTATGATTTGTTTTTGCTGCATGAAACTCCATTTCATCTTGATTTTTAAGCAATTTGTTGCATTCATCGCACTTAAATGACTTTGCTTCTTGTTCACTACTCGCGCTAGAGGAAGCTGCCGGTTCAGCGGCTACGGGCTCAGCTGTGACGGGCTCAGCCGTGGCGGGCTCAGGAGCAGTACTCGAGTTACCGGCTATAGTATATCCTTGACTAAGATCAGGTTCATCTGCATGAGCAAGCAGCCATTCCATAGCCGGCTCAACACCCTTATAATTTGTCACTGCTAACGCTTTCTCACTAAAACATTGATTACAACATTAATAACCTATCTATTGAAGTTAAGCTATAATATAATAAATAAATACGTACGCCCTCTCCTTTGGAAACCCCATTTCGATCAATGTTTGTATTTCCGCCATTATGAAATTGTTTATCTAGACACAATATTTATTAAATAATTATGGAAAATGTTATTCATTACTTGTCATTCGACAAATCGAGATATATTTTGTAATTTTTACTTACGGTTTTTTTTAAACATAGATTATAGATAATAATATTGACAGATTATAAATGTTCAGATAATATATGTAGCCACATAACAAGATAAACGGTATAGATAGATTTATAATAACATTACAATATTAAGTTAGAAAAAAATGTTACTCCTATAAGTTTATTTTATTCTTAAATTCGTATTTAGATGTAAAATCAAACAATAATAGTGTTCTAAAATATTTTTCTCATATTTCATAAAAAATATATGACTAGTACTAATACCAGCAATATAATAAAACTAATACAGATTGTCATTATTAATAGTACTAATACTAAAAGTCATTTTTGTGTGATGAGCTATAGTAAATAAAATATTTATTTATTATGGCTTCGCATAAAAAAATTCACAAGAGAAAAGGCATTCAAAACAGCGATCCAGGTAAAATTCTTGATTTAGTCATGAATCTGGATGACGAGACGTCTGCTCTTTTGCAAGTAAAAATTAACGTATATGTAAGCATATAAAACTAAATCAATTTATAGATAATGAAAGCTGAAAATTTATAAATAATTACTGTTTACTTTTTTAGTTGCAGGAAGAGTGCGATGCAGAAACAATATTTTTAGTTATAGTACATGGCCTAGGCTCTGAAGCTTCTATAGAAGTAATAGGTTCGATCCCTTTAAAGCGAAAACATAAGATATTTGTAAGCTACATGTCCTTATTTAGAATATATTTATACGTAGAAAAACTTTTGTATACTACTCCCTTTTCATTTTAATTAGTTGTTTTTATTTTAAAATAAAATAATATTTTTCAGATGACTCAAAAATTATTGGATACTCTAAAATCCAATATGGAACAAACTGAGCTGCTATCAAATTTTCATACCGATTTTCAAAATATCGTTTCACCTGTAAGTATTTTTATATGTCATTAAATTAGTTTCGATAATAAATGGACTATGCTATACAAAAAAATGTTTCAATTCGAACCAGTGGGTAGTACCTACTTGAGATGAGCACGTTCAAACAAAGAAATTCTTTAAAATTTTTTTTCACTCTATATCCCGCTCATAGCTGTGTAGTGTAGAAGGAACCAAGTGTCAAGACGTTCCGTTTCCAGTAAGATCCCATTTTCCGTCGAATTCTGGAAGCATTACAAGTTGAGTGGCGGAGCTTTTGTCTCGTTACTATAGCGTCCATTTCCTCGAGTGGGAATCGAACCCACAACTTGCATTATCCTGCATTTACAGTCGATCGCTTGTGCCACTGCGCCACGACTTCAACGGAAAGGAAGTATCGTTAGCTTCATAATATAATAATAATAATTAACATACAAAAAATCGAGGTAGGTATAATAATTATAAAATAAAATAAATATATATTTTTACCACAAAAATGAACTATTTTTTTTCAGTTTCTTACGAAAGAAGCAAAGAAGCGTATTGTAATGTATCCATTATTAGATAAACCTTTCAGCATACTTGTTTGTGTGGTTGCGCCGAAAGTTCTAGAAGAAGATGTTGCTTTACTCACTCATGAATGCTTTTTGTGTGTATTTTATTATTTAATAGAAGCTTTTAGTGATAGTTTTTATTAGGATTTTTTTTATAATAAAAAAAAAATTCTTAAATTTCCTGACCTTAAGACCAGAGAAATACCAATGTTTTTTATGTTATAACGAAAGTCAACAACGTCAATGTATATCATATAATATATTTAATCTTTGGTTTCACGCATCTATAGCATATAGCAGCCGGCACTTTGACGGTATTTGAAAAAGCAAATTTTATTTTCTTATCTAACGTCAAATTATACAACAATATAAAATCTTTTCAGCAGTTTCGAGCTTAAAGAGTAACAGACAAATATACAAATTTTCATCTTAAAAATATAATCTATTTCTATTTCTATAGATTTTGCTGGCCCGTTCTACACAAGACTATCGCGTTAGAATACGAATGTACTTTGAAACAAAAATGTCAACAACTTCTTCGAGTTGCTAGAAGACTGTTTACACAAGTAAAATTTTATTACTTCTCTAAGATTTTCTGTATGCATTATAATAAAAAATATTTTTTTAGCTTCACGCTCCGTTCCCCAATAGGTACCTGCCGAATTCTAGAGGCATTGCGTGTTGTTCCTGAATCTGAACCATCTATACTAAAAAAATATAACTAAAATGAAATTAACTTTCCTCACGCTGTAGTCGAACCCACAGTACACGTCCCAACTTTTTTAATATAAAAGCATTTTAACAATTTTAATATTTAGGTGGCGTCACTAGACACTTTGCTACAAATAGCAATGGAGCAAGCAAAGCAATTGACCAAAGCTGACCATTGTTCTGTACTCTTAATTGATGTTGATCGTATGGAGTTAGTTGAGAGAATACGCCCTTCTAACACACAAGATGGGGTAAATCATTTTTTATATCAGCTTCACGCCTGTTCCCGCATAGAATGTTACTCAAAGAGAACCTAATGTTTGAAGACTCCCTCACCTTCCACCCAATTGTCGAGATATTGCATGTTAAGTGGTGGAATTCAACGCCGTGGTACTGCCTTTTTTTCGTTTAGGACCATTCAAATGTATAATTTAAATGAAAAACATTTAAAAAATAAACGTTTACAGCCATTGTGGGACGTTATACATCACTGACTATATACTAGACTAGCGAACGCGCGCAGCTTCGCTTACGTATTTAAGGGTGAATTCTAATAACCCATGAAACATGTGTTCAATGAAATATTTTTAAAACTCTAAATTTCAAATTTTATAAAAATCGGTGGCGATTTAAAGATTTTTCCATACAAACTTTCAACCCCTTATTTGCACCCTTAGGGGGAGAATTCTAGAAAACGATGAAACACGTGTTCAATTAAATACTTTTAAAAATCTAAATTTAAAATTTTATAAAAATCGGTGCCGATTTAAATTTTTTTCCATACAAATTTTGAACCCCTATTTCACCCCTTTAGGGTTAAAATTTTTCAAAATCCCTTCTTAGTGGATGTCCAGATTACGAAAGTAAACTTTTGTCCAAATTTCACGTTTCTACGCACAGCGGTTACGGCTGTGCGTGCGTCTTACCTCAGTCAGTGAGGACAAGTCCTTTTATATATATAGATGACTAAATATAATGGGGTTATACACTTTAGAATATAATTACTTAAATATAAAAAAAAATGTTTCCTTGCTTTGCTAAGAATGTGCATCACTGAATTTGGACAGAAAGTGGAGATCAAACGGTGTTGGCAATAGGTACCCGGCATAGTACTGGTACCCGGTAATGCCGTTTTATATATACTTGGTTAAGAAACGACATTATCTAATTTGTGTGTTTCTTTTAAGGGCGATACAGAAGTTATAGAGCGTAGGTTTCAAATGAACATTGGTATAACAGGACAAGTTATTAAAACTGGGACACTTATTAACTGTAAAGATGCTAGGATGCATCCAGCTTACGATACTAATGTTGATTGTTTGCCTGGACTGAATTGCAAGTTTGTATTTTTAATTTCAATTAAAGTATTTTGAAATTCAACATAATTTATGGTATATTTGATTGCTTTTTGGTGTTTTCCTATTCTTTTTTTTATCTTTTATTAAGGACATATTTGAATTACACTAAAAGTTGGGCACATTATCTTGGTGGTGATGAATTTGATAGTATCTGATTGTATACGAATTGGTTAGGTTTAGATTCGATCTTTATTCAAATAAATCTACTCGAAAGGATGTCTTAGTTACAAAATTAAAATATATTCCTTTGTTACGGTCTGGTTGGACATAATATGGTGTTACTTAATATCCCAGCCAGCTGGTTTCTGTATATCTAACATAAAATTAGAAAATTAGTGAAATTTCGGAATCCTCTTGCATGGGCGAAATTACAATGCTTATTTTTCAACATTATGCATATATATCACACTAAGTGTGCAAAAAGAAACTAGTACCATGACACTCCATTCTCCACTTTTCACTAGCATTCGACAAAACGTATTACGTAGTAGAATTAAAACTCAATTTAAATTATGCTAGACTAGATAATAATAAAACATTTTCTAAAATAAACTTCCAGATCAATCCTTTTTTTCCCAATACGCGAACAAACTGGCATAATAGGTGTAGGTCAGTTGATAAATAAAATTGGTGATCCATACTTCGATCTGATGGACGAGGAAATGGCCCTCGCGTTCAGCATATACTGTGGCGTCTGCATCACGCACTCCGTCGTGTACCAGAAGATACAGGAGGCTCATATTCGGAACGCGTTAGCTAATGAGCTGGTTATGTACCATATGAAGGTTATTCACCATATTTTTAAGTTCAATTTAAAAAAGCTTAATATTTTAGCAGACACAATTGACTATAGGACTGATATTCCTATAGAAATTGTCTTGGGCTCATTTTAAGGATTTTTTTATTTTTATCCAAATATCCAAAAAGCAACGGGAAGTATATAAAATTATGCTAAAATGGCCCTCATGTACAGTACACGCTCAGGGTGAGGAGATCTGCATCACACACTCCGTCGTGTACCTACAAAAATATACTAGGAACGCATTAACACATGAGCTGCCATTGATTGAGAACTTCTACCCCAAAAACAAAGAACGATTGATATGTCATCAGTCGCTTTGTCTTTGTGTGCGTGTGTTATTGACAAAGAAAAACTCACTACCTTCGATGGTCGTGGGTTAAATTCCAATAACTAGAAATATGCAATAACATTTTTTGATGCCATTGTGGTAAGGTGATGCTGTGTGACTGTGTGTTTGACTTCTAGGTTAGGTTCCCAGCTTTACGCTGTATTGTACACGCAGCAGGGTAGGCAGCGTGAGCCTAGTGTTAAGACACTCCTTTTGTCGAAGCGAAAATTGTGCCCCTACCCTACGACTTGTTCGGTTCCCACTTGCAGTAATGTTTTCTTGAGTATAATTTTTTTTATTATAATTTTTTTGCCAAGGTTGCAGACCAAGAGGTATTTCGTGTTATTGATTGTACTGGATTTCACAATCATCCACATATCGGTAGTCTACATTTTAATTTGCGAGCTTTGCCTCTAAGAGAGTTACCTTGCTATGTGTACAAAATGTTCAAGGATTTGGAATTTGATAAAAAGTTAATATAATTTTTTTACATTCTTTATTATACTCAACTAGTGTTCTAAGTACGGCTTCCTCCGCTTGCTCTACTCAATGAGTCAAAAATGGGTGGAAGGTAGGGGACAAAGTGTTTTAACTCTCAACACTGGGTTCCCCCTGCCTACCCTGCTATGTGCGGGATACTGCGTGAAGAAAAAAAAATCAATAATTATATCGTAATATTATCGTTCTGAGGCCGCTGTGGTGCAGGGCAAAAGCGTGTAACTGTAACGCGACGGATGTGGGTTCGATTTCCACTCGCCTGAATTAATTATTACTATATTTATTAATATATTTTTCATTTCTTCGCTCTGGTACCAACCAAGGCAAAAACCGCAACGTCGAGTTCCCCCACTCAACATGCAATGCTTAGAAAATTCAGCTGAAAGTAGCGAACGGAGTGTCTTAACACTAGGTTCCCTTTATCTAACCTGCTGTATGCGGGATACAGCGTGAAAAATTCGTTCAATTTATTTATCATTATTCTCTATAGGTTTAACATAAAGCAAAAAAAGTTAGTTAGGTTTATCCTACATGTGAAGAAGGGCTACCGTGACGTGCCATACCACAGCTGGTTGCACGCGTTCAGTGTGGCGCAGTGGGCCTACGCAGCTATGAACAGTTATAAATTAGTTGCGAAAGGATATTACACGTATGAATATTTGATTGATTTTTTTATCAATATTTGTATCTGTAAAAATATAAGTAGAGTTTTTATTGTTCCGTTCGGTTACCTACATATAATTAGTAGTGTAAAATTTATGCTTTTATAAACTCATCTTTTATATGAGCAAAATGAGAACGGCCTCTACGACTCGTCTCTATACTGAGATATATTCAGGCTTTTTAAATTCAAAGTCAAAATTTATTTTCTTTTTCAAATGTACTTATAGCGGTTGAGATGTGATACCACTATTTAATATGATCTTATTTATTTTACACTAAATGAGTAAAATTAAAAATCCAAATTTTGTGGAGAAATTGTCCAAATTTATTTAACTCACAGATACGTGAAGAGAAAATGATCACAGAAGGAAATAAAGAAATTTAAATAAATACCAATAGAAAATACAAGCTAAACTAGCACGTAATAGCAAGAAGTTAAGGTTGAGAATTGAATGCAAGCTAAGAGAGCAATGGATACACAAGTGAATGTCGCAAGCGATTCTAGCCGACTCTTTAAACGTGGCGATGCTAGCTAGCAGCCTACGACACGCATAGCAAAAAAACTCGGAACAGGTTTGAATTGTTCCAATGCGCTGCGTGCGGATGATTTTAGTAAATGTAATAATATTAATTTAGAATAAGTAATGTTCCCTACATACTTAACCAGATTATTTAACCTTTTTCCTCATTTCAGCGATTTACAAGCTCTTATGTATATAATAGCTGGTTTAGTTCACGATTTGGACCACCGTGGAACTACTAACAGTTTTCAGATTCAGGGACGTAAGTTCTCCATTATATATTTAGCTTTATAAAATCAAAGTCAAAAAATGCAAGATAAGTAAGTACTTAAGCACACGTTGTTAATATTTTATATATGAATTTCAAATAGAAACGACTCTTGCCGCGTTATATTCAAGCGAGGGTAGTGTGATGGAGCGCCACCATCTGGCACAGGCCATGTGCGTCTTGAACACTGAAGGTTGTGACATATTGGAGTCCTTACCGAGGAGAGACTATGATAGAGCAATCATATTGCTGCGTGACTACATACTGGCGACAGATCTGGCCAATTATTTTAAGTTAGTTTTGCTACTGTGTTTTGTTCTGGACTTTAGCTATCGACACATATATTCGGGTAAATGTTGTCTCTTTTTTTTATTTATTCGGGCCAAATTTCTGGGGTGGGCACCATACTATTCTGGGGTGGGGAATTTTTTTCTTACAATTACTATATAAATATATTATAATTAATAAACAATAATAATAACAGAAATCTAAACGAATATAAAGCGATATCATACGATTACCAAAAAGGCAATCGTATACACACCAACGCCCTCCAGTGTCTAATGATGAACGCGGCGGACCTCAGCGATCAGTTGAAAGACTGGGGCAGCGTCAAGAAAACCGCAGTAAGTGCTCTTTCTTTTGTCCTTTATTAAAAAATGTTTTTTTAAAATTGATTGATTGAAGAAACACGCCGAGTTATGGTAATATTTCACACCATCGTTGCACCTCATGGATGTTCTCCCTATAATAGGAACAATAAATAATAGGTAAGTTAAGAAATAGGAGGAGGAAGGAGTACAAATTATAAAAAATAATTAGAAATTTTAATTTTACATTTTTTCGCTCTGGTAACGAGGCAAAGCGCGGCGTTGAGTTCTGTCACTTAACAAACAATGACTCCAAAATTGGGCGAAAAGTAGGGAACGGAAGTGTCTTAAGGGGGGACGGATTATCGTAACAGTATGTCCCGGATTCTCTTTGTAATGCTAAAAAAATACATAAACTCTATACAGTCGGCGGTGCTTACGGAATTTTTCAAGCAAGGCGAGATGGAAAAGTCTCGAGGTGATCTCCCCGTCACCATAATGGACCGCGAGAAGTGTTTCATACCTGACTTGCAGATACAATTCCTGAATACTATATGTTTGCCGCTTTTTGAGTTAGTTGTAAAAGATATATATATTTATTTTTTGTAAATTTATATCATTATAATGTATATCTCTAAATGATATTTCAACCCATTCTCGTTGTATTCATTGTGATATAAATGTGGGGTATGTCAATCTATTGCAGAGCCTAGTGTTTGGTTTACCTTTCGTTATCCACTTCTCGCCTATAGAGTACGCAGTAAATGCTGACTGGCGGAACTGAACGCCACGCTTTGTCTTTGTTTACCTCCAAGAAAGATAGCCGAGCCTTTCACTGTCATTCGTATAATCTGATACTTGACAACAATGACATATACGAGTATTTTTTTAGTTTCACGTTGCACCACGCACATAGCAATGTAGGCAGAGGATAAGTATAAAGCTAATAGTAAGACTCTATGTTCTCCACTTTCCACCAAATTCTGGAGGCGTTGCATGCTGGTGGAATCAAACTCACGATCGTAGCGTTTAAAGACGCACGCTTGAGTCACTGCGCCATGACGACCTCTAAAATAAAAATAAATGCTGAAATCAATCTTATTGAAAAATTTACTTTAGTATAATATCAAGAATTATACCAAAAGCTCGGCCGTGCCTCAAGATACTTGAAAATCACATGTACAAGTGGGATGCTGCGAAACCGATATTCTCTGAGGTATTCTTATACATACCATGTACACTAAGTAAGAGCAGCCCTGATATGTGAAAAACATCTATTATTGGGGACAATTATTATCAGTTATCAATAGTAAAAAGAATTAACAAAACATTTTATTTTTCTCTGCGCATTTGTGCACGCTATTCTCAGTCTTTTGTTTTGTTACACTCGGTTCATAAATAAAAAAGTGATTAGGTATATAATAACTTTTTGAGTGATCATGATGTAAATATAATCAATTACCTCGAGTGGTGATCATAACTTCTGCATAAAATTGTAATTATTTAAATAACTTATATTATGTTTACCGTTATGAGTTATTCCGATTAATAATGTTTTCCCTGCCTATCCTGCTATATGCGGGATACAGCGTGAAACTAAAAAAAATGATTTTATAGGTACCCATAGCAGCTGGACTTTCTGTCTTGTTAAGTCCGGAACTAGACAATTTGATCGAACAAAATATAAAGGAGCGAGAAAAACAAAAATTGGAAGAAACTGAAGAAAATGAACAATAATTTGATTTTTTATTATTTTTATACTTATACTTAAAGGTTTTGAAATAAAATATTAATTTGTCATTAATTATAATTTTATTTTTAAATATAGATTAACGCCCCTCTGCTACATTTAAATAATGTTACAATTGCGTTTTAAATAAGACCCTTTTTAATTTTAAAGAAATATAAAGAACCATTATTATTTATCACAGAAATAAATCCTTTGGCACTATGTTTATAGCACTTGTTTATTATATTTATATATAAATAAAAAAATAAATGGTAACTATATCGTTAATTAATTATGTAATAAATGGGAATGTTTGAAGAGTTTTGAACACCTGATGTAAATAGAGGGGTGTTGTGTTAGGAGTTTGTATGCCTGTCTGCCTGTGGCATCGTAGCTCCCAAATAGATGAACCGATATGTTTCGCTAACCGATATGTTAGCTTCGCCTGCGTATTTGCACCCCTAGGGGTGAATTCTAATAAACCATTTTTAAGAGTCTAAGTTTCAAATTTTATAAAAATCGGTGTCCACTTGTGGCCGGTGGTTACTGTACATGTATATTATAATAGTGTAGTCCAAGCGGAACTAGTGATTTTACAAACTGGTTATTAACACTCGTCTTACCTACATTACAAAATATTGCAAATTTAGAGAAGTCGTATCTAATTAAGTAATTATGTGTAAATTATAATTATGAGAAGAAAATACAAAAAAAAATCTCTTTTTGGATTACCCACGACTATCGCTAAAATTAACAGCCGCTCTTCATTTTTACTTACTAATAGCAGAAATTTTCATACAATAAAAGCTAAATAACCTTATTAAGTTAGACTTAACCAGTAAGTCCATTTTGCTTCGGTTGAAGCAGTTCCTCGATGAACTCTTTGACAACTTTTTCCAATTCCGCTTTTTTTGCTTCTTGTTTTCTGGAAAAAATATATTTTTTTATTTAATTTTTCCATTTTTAAAAACATATATTTAAATTAAGAGTCATTAACGATTGCCAAAAGATTTTAAGATAAGTTTGATTATCATCAATTTTTTTAATGTCATATGTGGCCTTCATGGCGCAGCGGCATAGCGTCTGACTATAAAGGCGACGCTTGCTTCGATTCCCACTCAGGAGGATGAATTATTTTAATTTCCCTCACTCTGGTATCAAGACAAAGCGCAGCATTGAGTCACCACTCAACACGCAATGTCGCTAAAAATGTTCATTCCCCACAAACAGAGTATCCTCACACGAGGTTTCCTCTGCCTACCCTGTTGCCTGCTAGATGCGGGATACAGCGTGAAGCTGAAAGAAAAGAGTTAAATAATACTTACGTAGTCGTATCGGCGTTTGTCACCAGCTCGGTGTAGTATTTGATTTTGGGCTCGGTGCCGCTCGTGCGTACTATGATGCGGACGACGCCCGCTGGGCTAGTGCAGGTGAAGGACACCATCTCCCCGCTAGTGTAGTCCGTGTCTAGGCCCGTGCCTATCACATCTAGGGGAAAATAGAGATTATTATTAAACATTGAGGAAAAAGGGGGAAAATTGTGTTAAGAACGGTTATAGAGTTCATTTTCGTAAAAAAAGATGGCTCGCGGAGGTTAAATACACCATCTCCTCGTTCATGAAGTCCGCGCCCGTAAATAAAATACATCTAGAGGCAAAATGTGCAAAAAACTTACTCAAATGCGCACTTTTAGTAGACTCTTCTGGCACTCTCACACCGGCGGTGAAGTCATTTATGAATGTCACTTTAGATGAACCCACTACCTTTGGATACTATGGAAAAATTGTAAATAAAAAGGTTTAAGGCTATGTATAATACAAATAATTGTTTGTAAAAAATTGGTAACTTATTTTGGTTGGAATTTCTTTAATAAGAAAATTTGCAAAATTTTTAACAACAACAATATAATTTTAAGATTTTCCCCACGCACAACCGAATTGGGAAGGTATTGTTGAGTGGCGAAACTTAACGCCGCCTCGAGATAACTTCACATTAAAAAATACCTTAAAATAAAAAAAATCTAAATATTTACCGTATTAGGTTCACCGTAATTTCTTATTCTACTAAAGATCCTAGATATAACAGACGGGTCGTCGAAAGTGAAATATGAATTATATGAAACATGATAGCCATATTCTTTGTACAGATTATGTAAGTGTTTTAATAGGGATGAGCCCTTCGCATATAAATTTGATGCTAGTGATGCGACCTGGAAATGAACAGATTATATTTAAAAAGGAAACTTTTAAAGTTTTATACAATGTAAAATAAGACATTAAAATGATATCTATATAAAATATTTTTTTAGCTATTTTCCGAGATATTCCTCGTTGGGTGGCGGAACTTAACGCCACTTTTTGACTTGTTTAACAGAGCGAGACCGACTGGGAATCGAACCCACAACCGTCGCGCTTACAGTTCAACACCGTGACCGTTTTTTTTTGTTTTTCTTTAAAAATTGAGACTTACCTGTACGGCCGCTGAAACTCCGTCTTTGTCGGGTACTCTATGATGACACATATAACCTATAGCTTCTTCGTACGCAAATAAAGGTATTTTACCTTGTTGTAATAGTAAAAGTGTTGTGTTACCTGTAACAAGTAAAAAAGAAAATATAAAATCAAAAAACGTTAATAAATTAGTAAATAGGTTCCTCTCTCTACGAGACGTGCGAGACACACACCCGGCTTCTTCTTGTTATTATATTATAGCTAAATTACATACTCTTTGTGATATTCTGATAAAATTTTTTTACTTTCAAGTTTCATCCAAATCCATTCAGTAGTTTTTGCGTGAAAGTGAAACAAACGTCTATTCTCATAAACTTTCACAGTTATTATATTATAAAGGGGGCAGTTATGTTAATAATATATTAATAAGGGGAGGTGGCGGCAGCATCAGGGGCACAAAGTTTGACTGTAAAAGATTGTGGGTTCGATGCCCACTCGAGAAAATGATTTTTTAAATTTATATTTCCATTTTGTCCGCTCTGGTGTCGAGGCAAAGCGCGGCGTTGAGTTCCGCCACTCAACACGCTATGCCTCCAGAATTCGGCGGAAAGTAGGGAACAAAGTGTCTTAACACACACTCTCACTAGGTTCCCTTTGCCTACCCTGCTGTGTGCGGGATACAGTGTGAAGCTGATCTATATATATTAATAAGATTACGTCATACAGCGTGAAACAAAATATATTTACCCATCCACTTAAATCCAGTAAGTGTTTCCACAAACTGCGCCTTGTCTTTCGCAATGGCTTGAAGCATCTTGGAGCTGACGAAACTACATAATACATATACGTCTTCTTCGTTAGCCTCATTGTGGGAATAGTACTGATTTAATATCCACCATCCGAGAAGAGAACCCATTTCGTTGCCCGTGAATACTTTCCATGATTTCGAGCTTTGAATAATAAAAAATAGTATTATTAAGAGTAGTACGACGTATTAAGAGTGGTACGTGTTGATCAGTGTATTAACCCTCTGCCTGCCCTGCTATAATTATGCGGGATACAGCGTGAAGCTAAGAAAAAAAAATACAAAACATGTCTTACTCATCATCATATTCAGCCACAGCCAATCTATCTGCATCAGGATCATTGACCAGAACTAACTTGACGCCATTTTGTTCCGCCAATCGTTTACTGAGATCCAAACACTGTTTTTCTTCGGGATTCGGAAACTTCACTGTTGGGAAATCGGGATTTGGGTCTTGTTGTTCTTTTACGCTTATTGGTGGCTAAAATGAAGTTTTTTGTTTTATTAAAAAAATATAAAGTTAGTATATTTATATTATATTGAATGATGTAATATTTCACATTTTATTATTAGTAGTATAGCTGTAATAGATAATTTTCAATTCGTTTATTTCTTCATAAAGTTAACCTAAATGAAAAATAGATGGCGCTGATTGAAACTGAATCGCGCTATCATTACGTTCAGCTCGAAAGCATAAATAAATGTGGTTTTGAAAATTTGAACTATTATTTTCATTTTTCCCTCTGGTGAAAATATATTTTTTGAGAGACGCTCTAAGTGTATACTTAGACGCGTCTTGTAATAAAAACTGATAAACTAAAGTTCATTACAATAATATTGCATAATAATTAATGAGTTAATACTCAATAATATTATTATTAATAATTATTATTATTAAAACAACTATTTTATTCATTATAAATATGTATTTTTTATCCCGCACATTGTAGGGCTGACAGAGAGAAGCTTCAAGGTAGAGTTAAGTCACTTCTGTTGGCCACTTTTCGCCGGATTCTAAAGGCCATGAGTGACGAAACTCAGCGCCACGCTCTGCCTCGTTAATAATTCCAGAACGAAAATGAAAACATTTCATTTCCTCGACTGCGAATCGAACCCACAGTTTGTCATATACAGTTAAACGCTTGCTCTTAAATATCATAATTACCTTTAAATTAGCAGCTTGGAAGGCATTCACAATACATTCGTAACCAACACCGTGCATCGCACTATAAACCATATTTATTTGAGCTTTTCTATTATTTTCCAATATTTCCTCGTGTAATAATGACTTTATGTACTCCATATACTTAGTGGTGACTTCTTCAGTGCAGTCTTTCACTAGATCGTGTGTTCGAATCGCTTGTATGTTCCAATGCTCGTCTGGTATACTGGAATATGAAGTTTTGTATTTATATACTTATATAAAATAGAAGTAGAGATGGGCGTTATCGTTTTTTTCCGCTAACGGTTATGAAACCGATATATGGTTTTCGTATCGATATCAAAAACGGTTTTCAGATATCGTTTTTTTTTCGACTTGTCAATAAGCGCAATCGTAAGTATAAAATTATAATATAATAATAAATATATTTAATTAGTATTACATAAAAAATGCTTTATAAACTATAAACATAAGTTAAAAATACAATATTTAGTAATTAAATTGAAATAATGTTAAAATACAAAATCATATTTTAAATCCAAAATTCTACCTTATTCATTTATTTAAAAGTTCGATTTCATAACGAAAAAATAGTAACTGACTAAGAAAACCGCGAAAACATGAATCTGCTAGTTAGTTAGCTATCGGATATTCGCTTCATTTCTTTTACACCCGTGATGAATATACCGATAGAAAGAGAGGTAGCGAATATCAGTTCATCAGATATTCGCCTTATCTCATTTACGCACGTTCGGAATACATTACTTAGAAAGAGAGGAAGTTAGTTTCGATATAAAACCGTTTGACGTTTCAGAAGTTTTGCGTTATTACGTTTTTGTTCAGATCACAGCTATGTTGAGTTTTAAGTTTCTGTAAAAACGGTTTTCTCAAAACATGTATCGATACGGTATGTTTTCCTTAACATATCGGTTTTAAGTTACGTTTTGATATATCGAACTCATTCCTAAATAGAAGCAAAAAGGCGGTGTCACGCTTTTTCCGTGCAAACCAGGGTAGATAGAAGGAAGCTAGTGTTAGGACACTTCGAAACATTGCGTGTTGAGAGGCGGAACACAACACCGCTCTATTGTAACCAAAGCGAGGAAATGAAAATAAAAAAACACAAACATGACGCGACGGCTGAAAATTATACGAAAAAATACATAATATGGTTATTTTTTTGTAATAATTAAAATTATCCAAAACTACAGGACAATCCGAGATAATTTTATATCAGTAACCGTAACCGAAACTGACATAGCGTTCTTCACATATCCATATCCAGATCCAAAATACTATATTCTTAATATTTCTAATAATTACACAACATAAGAACTTTATTACTTACTGTAAACAACTCCAAACTTCGTCCAATATGTTATCATCATGGGGCGTTATAACCTGGGACCCATTCCCCCAGTACACTTTGTATCCATTATCCTCTTTCGGATTATGGGAGGCTGTGACCATGACACCCGCGGCCGCCCCATATAAAATGGTAGCGAAGGACACTAAAGGGGTCGGACAAACTGTAGCAAACAGATGGACAGGAATGGACGATGATATGAATACTTTTGTTGTCAGTTCTGCAAACCTGGAAATTAAGATTCGACTGTAAATTTTTTGGATGATTGGAATCTAATCCAATCGGATTAAATTTTTTGGATGTTTATTCCACTTCCACACAAAAAGTACGTTTAGTAGGGTTTAGATGAAACTGAATAGTAATATAAATTATGCATCAGAATAACGCATAGGCTACAATTTAAGTAAACATTTTGTAACATTTTGGCTGTAATAAAACAATATCAAAAAAAATTGTGGGTTAATTTCTTCGCTCTGGGACCAAGGCAAAAGCCCAAGGTCCGGTTCCGCCACTCAATACGCAAATTCTGCATTCATTCAGCGTTTACAGTCGAAATATTCGGACGCAGTAAAGGCAAATTTAAAAAAGTTTAAATCATTCATAAACTTCTTGTCGGAAGATGCATGTTAATATTTTCTCACTCTGCTAGTGTTTATGTGAAATAATAGTAATTAAAATATTTCATTCCTCCAAATGGAAATCGAACTCCTAACAATCAAGTTAATATTCAGACCCTATCCACTGCTACACTATGATATCAAGTATAATAAAACATTCTAATCAATATATAATTGACCCCTGTGGTGATATCATCATGGCAACGGTTATACAACTTACGTTAAGTTGATAAGAAATTCTTATCATTATTAATATAAATCAACCAAGCAAATATTTAGCATAAAAGATTAAGATAATAAGTATTTAAAATGTATTGTTATCAAAGACTATGCCTAAACTGGAGCTTTGACTATATATATAGTTTTATTATTAAAGTAACTATATTATTTTTTCATTAATTATTTTTAAATTTGGTTTGATTTTTATAATATGTGATCAAAATATGCTAATATCAAGCTTAGCAACTTTTGTTAAGGCGCTACTTAGATATTATGATAACATAAAGCTAAGTAAAGTTATTATAGAGTCATTTTATTATTACAGCATAAAGAAAAAGTTTTATGCACTTTAAAGTTACACCAATTTTGCACAAAGTTATTAAAACTGTCACAATGAATAGATGTAATTTTGGGTCTATACACAAAATTTCACTCAAATTGGTCCGGTTAGATAGGAGTAAAACAGTGACCAATATACACTCAGAATAATTGTATTATATGGATGAAATTATTTTCAGATATTTCAAAATTAAAGCCTCGAATTGAAATCTTATCCAATAAATTTATTTAGTTTTAAGTTATATTTAGTATTGTTTAAAATTATCACAAGCAAGGGTCACAAGTTCAAACACGTAAACGTCAGTGTGTCATATACATTGACGTGTACGTGTTTGTTTAAATAAATGAAATTGTTTAAATAAATAAAATATTATTTTTACTTAAACTGTTGATAAAATACAGATAAAGATAAAATCTAAATAAAATCAAAAACATACCGTTTACTATTGTATCGTCCGTCAAAACCCACAACGACACCATTTTGAAGTTGCTTCTGATTGCATACTTTTTTTACATAGGAACACAAGCCCTGAAATATGTAAAAAAACCTTCTAAAGATATAATTATCATTATAAGCATACCTACAGAAGAGTTCAGAAGGGTGCGAGTTCGTTCTAGACTCGTAACAATTATTATAGTACAGGTATTTTTATCTCCACGTTCTGCACGCGCGGCGTAGCGTTCGGTTTAGCGTATAATTTTTAAATCCAGTGTCCTAACACTAAATTCTTACTACCTTCTTATATTTGTTTGAACTACAAAAAACACACTAACTTGAGCGGTTTGCAATACAACCACGTCATTCATGCACATATATCCAGCGCCCATACGACCGCGCAGACCCGCTGTGCCGAATTTCTGACGATGTAACATTGTCTTCTTCAATTTTTCCCATTTTGATTGTTTTATGTCGTCCAGTACTTCTTGGCGCGTTTCTCGATTCTGCAAGATATTTGTAATAAATTTTAATTAAAAAATAACAATAATCGACTTAATAGCTATACCTGTATATGCAAACTTAAACAAAAACAACTTAAAATAAAGAAAAATTAACGAAATTACGATCGCCCCATGCGCATGCACATCTTATTCCGTGGGTGTCGTAAGAGACGAATAAGGGAACATAGATAAAAGGAAATGGGTAGCAGCATCTTCTAAGAACCTAGGCCTATAGTATTCACTCAATATTTCTACATGTCCTCAAAAGTCCTTCATTATATTTACACCTTGAGTGCTTACCTAATATACTTATAGATTTCCTACAAAATGTGAACAGGTATGTAAATAATTTATAGGACAGTCTCTCAACAAACAAATTTATATAATATAATAAAAGAATATTAGGTACAAAAAATAGATAGAAATATAAAATTATAATTATCTTAATACATTTTAAAATAAAATGTTATTCACATCACTTAAACTATAATAACTATATTATATTTAAAATATATAAATGTACTAGCATGCTTCTTCTATTATAGCAGAATAGACAGAGCAAAATCTAATATAAAGATTTTCCACCCATTGTTGATTGGGGGAAATTCAAACTGTGCCTCACCCTGCCAAAGCAGGGAAAAGAAAATAAGTTACCTCCTTGTGTGGATTGAACCCACTACCTAGATGGTAATACAATATACGTAACACAATGATCTCATAATTATGGCCGATAAATATTTTCATGACAATATAATTTGAGTTACAGTGAGAATAATGAGCACCGTGCATTCATTTATAAATCAATCAACTACATTGGTACGACCTTCATGCTCTCTGTAGAACAACCTTGGTACTTATTTCTTTAAAAGTTTACTAGATTTATCACAATTGTTCATATAGGTAAGGAAAGTAATAAGTAATGATTTTAAATCATTTGTATGAAGTCTTTATGGAAAAATATAAATTTAAAGACCTTTTTAATTAAAAGTGAGGTCTTTTATTCAAATATTCATATATATCAATATATTTAATTATGTATGATTTATTAATTTTATTTTATTCATAAAAGTTGGGGTTAGTTGTTTAATATTTAACTTTTATAAAATTCAATTTTACTAATTGGTTACCTGATATTATATTGTTCTTGTAACATAGATATTATATTATCCATAGCATAGAGGTGCTAATATATTTAATTATTTACATAGCATATAGGTACTTTTAAAATTTATGCATATTACTCGCCTTATCATGTTTGAGCCATCCATTAACAGCCGTATCTAATTTAGAATCACCGCTATCACACACTAGCATTTTTCTAAACTTTAACTTTAATTGTTGTGTGATAAATTTAAAAATAATTTTGAACTAAATATGATATAAATAATAAAAACGAGATATAAATAATAAAAAGTATAATTTTCTTTTGGTCTAGTGTTAAATATTAAATGACTAATCGTCACTTGAAATAAAATGAACCGCTTTAACTTGTTCCTACTTGATTTTTAAAGTCGATGAAATACGAATATATCGGAAGCTTGGCGAATTTCGTTTCTATATACAAAACATTTTAACTTTTAAAGAACCTTAAGCTTTAAAACTATTGAAATAAGTTTTAAAATACCATGAGTTTTTACAAGAAAATTGTACTGCCGACTGTGATGACAGCTCACAGTCGGCAGTAGGGATGCCCGATGATCATCGCTTTTCGATTTATATCGATGTTAGCAGTTAAAATATCGATGTTTTAACACCGACGTTGCATTAAATAAAACATCGTAACATCTATTTACTCGCGTCACAGATATTTAATCGCGTACATGTGCTTCCAAAATGATACTTTTACAGTCAATTTACAAAAAGTATTGAGACATATAATGTGTTATTACGCCCTAATGTTTTCAATTTTAAATAACTTTTAGATTTTTGTTTAAATTAAAATGTCGTGCGATATTGTAGTTGTCAGGGTTCTGTACCTTTTAAAGAAAAGAGGGACCCTTATAAAATCTCTTTATTATCCGTCCGTCTACCTGTCTGTCTGTCAAGAGCCTTTACATCAAGATAAAGATATCGAGTTGAAAGTTCTACGACCACCATGATTTCCTTAGAAAAAACGTATTTCTACATTTTTTTAACAAAACATATGGCCATTTAGATAGCAAAAAAGGCGTATTTCGACACTATAAAGGGAATCAAAATTAATAGGGTAGGGTATAATAAAAGGAAGTAAAATTTGACATCGAATTAAAAGCCGCTAGTTAAAGTTAGGTAACAGATGAAAGGGCTCTGGCTAAGCTAAGCTTGAATTTCAGAAAAAGCTCGAGACCTCCAATTTTTTTACGAAACCCTTGGTGGGCGAGTCCGACTCGCGCTTGTCCGGTTTTTTATATATTGCTGATATGTGAAAAAAAATATCAATGTTGGCTGACATCGATGGTTTTTTTTTCGATTTTTATTGAACATCGATGTTTTAGCTTCGATGTTGACATCGATGTCAACATCGATGTTTTTTTAACATCGGGTGTCCCTAGTCGGCAGTATAATTGAAATGACGTTGACATTGAGTGCGGGCGAATATTTGTACTAGAATATTTTATAGATAATCATAAAAAATATTAAAAAAGTATATTAGATGAATGAAAAAATATTTGATATACAAATATAGCTACAGTGGGTAAAAAAAGTATTTGCACACCTAATTTTTTTGAAGTTACACCTACAAAAACACAGAATGATTTCAGTTAATTATTGTATTTAATAGCTTAATCTATATATATTTAGAATTGATTATTAAAAATTCTTAGAAAACAGAAATAAAAAAATTAGATGGTAAAAACACCTTTTTTAAAGTCAAATAAGTATTTGCACACCAACCATTCCCTAGATACAATGTTATTCCCGCGACATTTTGTCACTTTAGGTAAAATGTGAACATTGTATGTATACATGTGAACATCGGGAAACGTATTCTAATAACGAGACATTTGTTTAGTGTTCAGAAAAAATCTTGAAGCCAACATGCCGAAAGAATTTGAACTGTCGTTATCGACGCGTGAAGAAATTATTTTACTCCGTAATGAAGGTTGAAGTTATCGCCAAATCGGGTCAAATTTAAAGTTAAATTACTCGACTGTGTAGTAAATTATAAAAAACCGAGAAGAAATGGGTAGTGTTGAAAATAAGGAAAGGTCCGTTCTTCCGAAGAAGCTCAGTACGAGAGAAAGGCGACAAATTTTAAAATCGGTACAAAATAAACCATTTACAAGCGCTCAAAGCTTAGCAAATGATATCGCGTCAAGTTCAGGTAAGGTTGTCTGTGCCCAAACTGTAAGAAACGTACTGGGTAATGGTGGTCTTCGTAGCAGAACAGCGAGGAAAAATTCTTTCATAAGTGAGGCCAATATAGCAAAAAGACTAACTTTCGCGAAAGAATACTTAAATACCCCTTTAGAATTTTGGTACAATTTTATTTTTTTCTGACGAAAGCAAATTTTATCTTTTTGGAACGGACAGACAAACATTTGTGTGGCGCAAGCCAAATACTGAACTTCAGGCGAAACATGTGCATAGTACAGTCAAACACGGCGGTGGTCTTGTGATGGTTTGAGGCTGCATGACAGCAAATGGTGTGGGAAACTTGGCTTTTATCGAAGGAATAATGAAAGCAGTAGATTACGGTAAAGTGTTGCGCGATATTTTGTCTTGCAGCGCATCGAAATTAGGCGTAAGTGAGACATACTACTTTCAGTAGGACAATGATCCTAAGCATACAGCTATGAAAACCTAAGGAATGGGTGATGTACAATGTCCGTAGAATGCTGAAAACTCCGCCATAAACGCCAGACATCCACCCAATTGAAAATTCATGGCATCTGCTGGATTAAAATTTGAGGAAAATGAAATTTTTAAATAAAAATGATTTGAAGGGTGCTTTGGTGGAGAAATGGGCTCAAATCTCGATTTAAACAACGTCCAAATTATTGGAATCGATGCCAAGGAGATTGCAAGCCATCATTGATGCTAATGGAATGCACACAAAATATTAAGTGTCTTTTCTTTCATTTATTATTGATTTTTTTTACAAAATACGTACAAGCCGGTTGGTGTGCAAATACTTATTTGACTTTAAAATATGTGTTTATACCGTCTCATTCTCTAATTTCTATTTTCTGAGAAATTTTATTAACCAATTCGAAATATATATAGATTAAGCTATTAAATTCAATAATTAACTAAAAGCATTCTGTTTTTTTGTAGATGTAACTTCAAAAAATTAGGGTGTGCAAATACTTTTTTTACCCACTGTATATTATATGTAAATATGACTTAAAATAATAAAATACTATTTGAATATATTTACATACGACTACATTATTATGAAATGTTATGAAAATATTGCTGTCATAAATATTAAGGCGTAAGACGATTATCGTTCACTAGTCATCAAATATTAACAGCGTAGCTTAATACTGTTTAATTATATAAATAAAAGGCGCTTATTACTGCTATAAATTATTCAATGACCCAATTACCGAATTTAGCTTAATGAATCCCCCTTATAATATTCTGAAACTATATTAAGAGCTTGACTACATTTTTTTATATGTAAGACTTAGAAAATAAAATTTGATAATTAGGGAAATGCGTTTTAAACGCGAATATATTAAAAATGAAAAACTATATTTGAATCGACATTAGAGACACATACAGCGTGAACGATTACTTTTATAAGGAAAATTCAAAATTTGATTATCGTCAATATTTTTATTTTACTGTAAAGTTTGTACGTAGTACTCATAAATTACAAAATAGATAAGAAGAAAATGACAATAACCATGAATATTTTACATAGTCTATAAATATTACCCTACATATTTGTATAGGGTTTGCAATAAGCAATTAATAAACATAGGTCAACAAGAATATCTATAGAAACAACAAATTTATAATTGCACCCCTGGATAGGAAACATTGAGTTTCACACAACACGCAATGCTCAATCAGGCTCCAAACGCTCTAGAAATCGGTGGAAAATGGGGAACGGAATATCTTAACACCGAGGTTTCCTCCGCCTACAATAGGAAATAGAGCGAAGCTGATTCAAGCTAGACTAACTGCAGAAGACTTTACATTAGGTTCCCTCAGTATACCCTGCGATATGATAAATTGTTCAACAAGTTAAATATAAATACTAGTTTCCAAGTTGCAAAAAGCAATTGCACTCTGATATCACTCGAAATGTAAACTTGTTTATGATTCATGATAACAAGCGGTCTAGTGGAGGCGGGACTTCACCGCCTGATTTAGCCGCAACGGCCATTCTATTGTTGTGAATATTTGCATCTATCTTCCTCGAATACATTTCTACGAGTACAAAGCTGTTGATATAAAAAAATGTTATTATGATTTTTTTTTCAGCTTCGTCCTCATTTATATTGTACCTACACATAGGCAAACAAAATCTAATATTAACATTTCAAATTCAATGCACGACGAGTGGTGGTGGTTTGTTGACCTGTATGGGTGTCGAAATCACAACCTTAGCGTTTACATCTTCTTATGACATCAATGTGGTATTGATATTTTTATAATTCCTGTTCAAATAGCAAGTGAAATGATTGACATAATCTTATCATATAAATATTTCAATAGTAGTTTCTTCGTATTTGAAATTTCAAAATGAGTCTTTTTTTATTTAAACAAATTATGTTATCTTTTTTGTTATAGGTGTAACATTAGAAAATAAAAATGATTTAAGTATAATTAATATATTAGATACGGACATTATTATAACATCTAATTGTCGTCATCAATGATAAAAGAAAAAAAATATTTGGTTAAAATGTTTATGGAGTAAAAGGTTTAAGATCGAACTACGAACATATTTTCATGTTGGTATGTTGGATTGATTTATTACTATATTTGTTAATCAGATCCTTCGAAATACAATAATTAATACTTTTGTTTAATTTAATCTTGTTACAAATCAAGATCATATTTTATCGATATTACATTTATGAAATGCAATATAATCGATATTTACACAAAGCACGGATAATAAAAGAGATTTTCTTTGTTTAAGCAACATATTAGATTTTTAAAAAATCCGTCATATTATTATGTTAAAGCAATTAATTTTATTATAGATTTGTCAGATAAATTGGGTCAAAGCTTTGGGTTCCTACTGAATCATCATTTTTCAAATGTATTTTCTAATACATGTTCACCTGGAGCTAGTTACCAGCTTATTAATAAAATAATGTCCCTAGAACTAACTATAACTGAACGAACTAAATATAAATGAGTATAGTTCTATTGTACTATTACATGGAAATAGTTTGTCCGTGAGCAAACAAAGTGTAGTAAAGGCATAGAAAACTCGCTCAATTTACATAATAAAAGTAAATGTAAATTCATTATATGTTCTTTTCCATATTCTTACCTAATAGATTATAATTTAAATTACCTTAATTTAATGCGATGAAGAATAATGTAAGATCATCTGGATCTCCTTTAGGGGTGGGCGTTCCACAAGGATCTATTCCATAAGGGTCCACTTTTATTTCTGCTTTATATTAATGATCTACCTTTTTATGCAAAGAATTTATGTGATATTGTACTATTCGTAGATAATACTTCCTTAATACTTAAGATTGACAGAAACAAAGTAAATTATGACGAAATGAATAGACGAGTACACTGTCGCACATTCTTCGTTACTTTGACGATAGTAATCTAATGCAAAAAACGAAGTTTGAAATACATTTGCCCCTATAATATTAAAATTTGAAATTCTCAGCGAGATGTTTTTAAATATACAGGTATTCATACAGTTGCTAATATATATTCTGTTTATACATTAACATATTCAACTTTACGCCAAAAAACAGATATACGATAGGTATGAGAAACAAAGACAGACTTGTATTTAAGCAATAAAATTGTAACCTCAATTTTGAAAAGAGCAATTGTTGATTATCTTGCCGGCTCTTCTTTACTGCAGAATTGCTTTCTGATCCGGTGCTAGGTTTACGTTCATTTGACGATTTATAAGTGCTTGAGTGCTTGATTCAAAAGTCTATTTGAATAAAGAATATTTTGAATTTGAAGTATCTAATTAGTTATAAGTAGGTATGTCCTATACATTCTTATAAGTTATAACACAAGGCTATTTGACGTCCTAAACAAACTTTGTAAGGATAAGGTAAAATGTATTAGGAGCTATATACTATTTATTTTCTTTCCGTCTAGGGAAGGCCCGTGATTCACATACAAAAAAAGGTATTTAACTAACTTTAACTTGTAATGAAAAGGCTTTACGCTTTCTTTACGCAGTTTATGTCCCTAACATATACATACCCATATATTTTAATTTTATCAAAAAAAGTAATAATAAGTATAATGTTAGTGAGAAAATGTTATTGATATATTTTTAAATACTTTTTTTAGTTTCGATGAAGTTAAAACAATGATATCCGAGCAGCACACTTTTAAGTTTTCTTTAATGCTGTAAGGCGTCTATGAACCTCGTAGCCTCGTATTTACCCTAAAAAAATAATAGTACTTACGTCATGTAAATAACACGGTCCACGCCTTTCTGGAAGGGAATAGGTATATTATATATATTACGGTATCCATCTAGATAAATAACAGATATTTGAAGTCGGTATATTTTTAAATATTTTGTTTATATTATTTTACACTTTATTCTAAGGGATTTCATTTTGGTGGTGAGGTGGCGCATTTAGAAAGTGTGCACGTAATGGAAATCGAACCCATAGTTCGTTTGTCAGCCCTATATATTATTCATCTGCCTAAACCGCTTAATGTAAGAAAATAAAAAAAATACCTGTAAGTTCTACCAACTACTCACGAATGACATTAAACTGGAGATACGCATGCCACTTGACCTCTTCTTATCAAAATTATGCAATTAAATAAGCAAACCAAAACAAATACAGTACATTTGATAAGAGAAAATCCCCTTTACCGCTACAAAGAGCTACAAGAGCGTTTCGCGAGTATAAAAATGTACCGTAACTGAATCGACTTCAGAAATAACACAGCACTTGTCGTGGGACGTCGTGAATCGAAAAAATAAGTTATTAATAATAATAACAAAATATAGTGAAAATGAAGTTTTTCATACTTTTGGTCGTCGTTGCAACGTTGTCGGGAATTGAAGGGAAGACCTTTACGAGATGTGGACTGGTTCAAGAGCTGAGGAGCCAAGGCTTTCCAGAATCCAAGCTCCGTGATTGTAAATATTTTTTTATATTTATTATTTTTATAATATCTACTATTTTTTTTTATTTTTAGTAATATTTACCTAATAGTCGTATATAGTATGACCTACGTACGTGTATACCTATCAGGTCGTCATGGCGTGCGACTGTTAGCGCGATGACTGTAGGTTCAATTCCCACCCGAGGGGATTAAATAATTAATATTTTCAACTCTTCGCCCTGGTAACTGCGCAAACGTTAAGTTCCGTCACTCACCACGCAAAGCCTCCATAATTCCACGGAAGGTCAGTATCGGGAGTGTTTTAAAACAACAAATGTCCACTTACCCTACTGAAAAAATGTCACTTATGTTTTTAACAACAACATTAATTACATGTGTTTAATAAATTTTTTTCGTGTCTTTTTTCGTTACCTTCTTCTATTTTTATATCTTAATTGTTTCTTTATTTAAAATAAATTTGACAGATAGACAGTTACTGTTAATTAACCTACAAAATTTTTGTTTTTATTTTATGATAAAAACCTATTAGAACTTCTATTTTTATTTCGTTAAATGTTAAATCCTCTTCATAAACCAGACCAACTTTTATCGTGTCTTCTTCATTCTACGTGTCATTGCCGAAATAAACGTGAGTCAATTGGCACGCCTAAAAGCCATTTTAGTTCAAGAAATTTTGGTTTAGATTCAAAAGATGGGCCAATAAAATTTAAAATAAAATTTATTTATTTAAGTGCGATTTTTTGTTTTCAGGGGTCTGCTTGGTTGAAAACGAGAGCAGCCGTATAACGAGTAAAGTGGGTAAAGTGAATAAGAACGGCTCCGTCGATTACGGACTTTTCCAGATCAACGACAAGTATTGGTGCAGTAAGACCACCACTCCGGGCAAAGACTGCAATGTTACCTGTGCCGGTAAGTTGTTAGAAACAGTAAAAAATATATTTTTTTGTAATAACAATCTACACCACCTTTGTGTATCAACAACACATGCTCAAATATGTGAGATGTAGGTAGCCCACACATGTTAATGTTACAATGACTTTAAGTAAAAAAAAATCCGCTTCACGCTGTATCCCGCACACAGCAGGGTAGGCAGAGGGAACCTAGTGTTAAGGCACTCCGCCGCACTTCCCACTTTCTGCCGAATTCTTGAGGCACTGCGTGTTGAGTAGCAGTATTTACCGCAGTGGTTTTAAGTATTGTATCTTTATAAATTATATTGTTGTGGTGGAAACTAAAATAAAAAATATCCTTCCTTACAGAACTAGTAACTGACGATATAACCAAAGCATCGACTTGCGCTAAAAAGATTTTCAAGCGACACGGCTTCAACGCCTGGTACGGATGGAAGAACCACTGTCAGAATGGACTGCCTGACATCAGTTCTTGTTAAAAACTAAAAATATAAAAATTTAGTATTACACTTATGTGTAATACTAAATTTTTAGATTATTCTTTCAAAGATCAATTTTATTATTAAAAAAGCGTAATTAATTGTGTTATAAAAGAGAGTATTTGGACTGTGTAGATCTTTTAAAATTTTTGGTATTTTGTATAATAATATATGAGTTAAGAATATAAAATATGTGTTTTAAATACTATAACATATTATATTCTCCGCTTTCTATCAAAATAAGAGATATTGCGTGGCGGAACTAAACGCCGGATTTTCTATTAAAGCAGAGAAATGGAAATAATTTAAACATGATTGCTTTTCGAGTTGAGATCGAACCCACAGCTATGGTGTTCACAGTCAGACGGCTTCATAGACTAGTTTATACAAAAAATAGAAATAAAGGTTACATAAATATTAATTATATGCTAAATATTATTATGGATGAAAGTTTGGTATTAGAGCGATATAGCAGCGGAATGCTCTATAAAGAGATAGTTTTAGAATGCCGCGGCTTTCCCAGCATTAAACTTAACGTGTTAAATAACCTAGGTTGTAGGTTAGAAATATTTTATAGTAAACTTTGCCTTTGTATGCAAATTCATTCGCGTGGCTTAAAGTATATATATATATATATATATATATATATATATATATATATATATATATATGTATATCGATCTATTAAGAACTTTTAGACACTGTATCGAGAATAAAACTGAGTGGGCAGAAGGAACCTAGTATTAAGACATTCTCTTCCCCATTTTCCTTAATTTTCAAGACGTTGTTGTCTGTTGAGCAATAGAACTGAACGCTGCACTTTGTCTACTTATCAGAGCGAGGATATGAAAATAATTAATTGCCCTGATTGGGAATCGAACTCGCAACCGTATAATGATCCTTTTGTAGATTAGGATCTTATTTTCTGATTTGATTTAGGACTGTTTACATATCAGTCAGTATAACAAATTGGAAAAGGAAAGGAAAAGTATTTGTACCATTAAGATATCTGTTTATTGTATCACATTTAATTTTCCCCTTTTCCCTATTTAAGAACACCATCTCAGAGACTTTTAGGAATGTAATTAATCAGACCCAAGCGTTCTTTTGCCTTTGTAAGATTACGTTTAATCCATTGAAATGGAAAACTTTTGTACCACAGCTACTACGCCTGCGATTCATTATGTACTTTATAAAAGTAGGTTATTATTTCTTCTTAACATACTAATAATACTGATATTAACGTTGAAATTTTGTTCTGAAAAATATCAATGTGAGTTTGAATCAGCTTTTCTTTAAATAATATATTGAAGTAATATGTTACAATTGAGGCCGTCGTAGCACAGAGGCACAAGGGTGTGACTGTAACGCGGGTTATGGGTTCGATCCCCACTCGAGGAAGTGAAATATTTATTTACGTTTATATTTCCATTTCTTCGTTCTGGTGTCGAGGCAAAGCGCGGGGTTGAGTTCTGCCACTCAACACGCAATGCCTCCAAAATTCGGCAGAAAATGGGGAACGGAGGTAGGTAACACTAGGTTCCCTCTGCCTACCCTGCTGTGTGCAGGATACAACATAAAGCTAGAAAAATAATATATTTAGAATGAATCTCATACAGGGAAGTTGCTATTGTATGTAATAATTCAATTCTAGCATTGAAATTGTGTATTGAGTGGTGGCGCGGTAGGTACTTGTTAGTTGTAGTGGTTTCACAGTTACTTTAAAATTTTATAAGTACAAATTTATAATAGACTAGCGGACCCGGACGCGGCTACGCCTGCTTGAAATATAAGAATATAATTTCTATAGAAATATAATTTCAATCTAGATGAAATGCTAAAAGTGACTATTATATTTATTTTCATAAGGATGAATATCAAAATGACGCGGTAACGAACGCGGTCGCGCAGCGACGACGGTTGTTATTAACATGGCAGAATAAATTGCATGTCAAATTAGAAAGTATTTTAATTTATTAGTATATATGTGTAATGTAATGTTATATAGCCTATAGCACTTCTGAAGAATGCAGCTTTCATACAAAACAAAAACAAAGTAAATCGGACCAGTAGATCCAGAGATCTTAGCGTTCAAACAAACAAACAAACAAACAAACTCTTCCGCTTTATTATATTAGTATAGATAGATTAGATTTATATACGGAGATGTTTAAAACTAAATAATAGAGAAAGAATTCTCCCCGATTTTTATTAAAAATCAACAACCCTTTACCGGCACGCCGACTTTCCGCCACGACTAGTAAGTGTGGGTACACTTCGTTATTAATGATGTTTGGCGAGCCATTCATTATCCTCTCGAATAAATTGCTTCATCTGTTTGCCTTTGATAGACCGCTATCAGGGTGCAGTTGTGAATAGTATGTTCTAAACGATCGTTGGAAATTGAAATTCGTTGTAAGGGAAAGCTGTTTTTTTAAACATAGACTAGGTTCTACATCTCATTATATAATAATAGGTGACAATAGCTTCCATCACATTAACGTGATGGAAACTACGGATGCCATTTCTAAAGAAAAATGCAGAGAACGGAGTGTCTCTATATTGTTATCGGCAATATAAAATACTATGAAAATAGTAACAGCATTATCTTATAATTATATTTCTAAATATATTAGAAGATTGAAATTATAGAATTGAAAATAGACAATTGACGTCACGTTTCAAAATTACTTATATATTATTTATCTTATTAAGAATTTAATACGCTACGTTTGACCTTTGATTAGACTTAATACACCACAGCTCCTGTACACATGTGACTTTTAATTAACCTATTTTAAAGTAAGAAATATTGTTCTTTTTATATATAAGTTTATGTCATATAAAAATATATATAAAAAATACAAATTTTGTGTATGTCTTGACAGAAGAAAGCAATATTACTTATATTAATTATTTTTCTAATTGCAATTTTGTTTTAACATACTACCTACAACTTTTAAAATATATACAATTCAATCACACAATAAAATTTGTAACTTTTTATTTTTTTATTTAATTTTGGCCGTAAAAGTATCGACATATACCACAAAAATCAAACAAAAAAAAAGTTAAGTAATTAAAAAAAAAACAACGCGATTCCCTAACAAAGAGTGGATACTTTGCACCACTTGTTTCACATTCGAGCTGCACTTAGTATTACCATCCGGTACCGCACGTACTACGTATAAACAATGATTTCGGTCGAAAAAACCGCTTTCTACCACGCATGCGCTTACAATCTACCAAAAAGTTTGCATTTATAATATAAGAGGCTAATATAGTGTCTCTGTATTACTTTTGGGTGTTCTGTACAATCGACTGTGCGGGCTCGGGGCTCAGTTTGACTGTGCCAGCGGGATATGCCGCGCGAATGGGTTGGGCGCGTGGCGAAGCACGCGTTGCTGAGGATTCCGACTTCGAAACCCTTAAGCAACTCCTATCTTCCGAGGATGGATGGAATATGGAGTACGAGAAGGATGGTGTCAAGGTCTGGGCGGAAAATGCTGCCCATGGTGCCCTTAGAACCGTCAAGGTTTGTTTTGTATATGATTTTTGTTGTTTAGTTAATAAAAATCTACTATTATTGAGTATTTATTATTATATTTTGATTATAAAATCCAATACATATAAGTAAAATCAAATACAAGTGATTAAATACTTAAATTTATATATATAATTAAGTTTCTTTGTGAAAATGCAGGCAATGGGTATTGCGCGTTTGTTTGACATTATATTCTAAATTCTTTGTTTCATATTATTATATTTTGACTATAAATACCTGGAAATGCCATATAAAAACATGTAAAAGTTAATAAATATTTATTTTGCGGTATAAAAAGCAAGCTTTTTTATAAATGGGTTCACTTTGGCTTATCTTTGTAAGCACGTGATTCATAATAGTCATTTATACGTTGATATGATTAATGGGTATTACCCATTGTGTGCAAAAGTGCTGTAGTTGATTTCCCGAAGGATTGCCTTTTGTAGCCCAGTATAGGTAACCTAGATATTTTAGGTAACATAATATAGTAATGAATTAATGTATTTGTCAACCCAGTAGCTAACTAACTGACTAAGTAACTAACTAATAGCTTCACTCAGTATCCAGCACACAGCAGGGTAGGCAGAGGAACCTAGGTTCCCTCTGCCTACCTACTTATGTGTACGTATTAAGTACTAGTGCTAACACACTCCGTTCCTCATTTTCCGTAAAATTTTCGTATCCAGTTACTCATACTATATATTATATATTTTTAATATTGTGTTTCAATAGTTTAAATATTTGCAATTCTATCGCTTCATATAATGCGTTATTTTTAAACGATATCAAACACATTATCAGTTTTATATATATAATTGTATAATACATATATTATGTGATACAATATCGCACCAAAGTAGAACTTTGGTTAGGGAACATTTGGTTAGGCCTCCAAGCACGTGTGTCAAATTTCTTAAGTAAAAGTCAGAGAACAGTTACTAAATTAACTTAAAAACGAAAATAAATAAATTCACTTAAAACAAACATTTGGGATAGGAGTGTTTTAACACTAGGCTTTCTCTATCAACCCTGCCATTAGCGGGATGCAGCGTAGCTAAATAAAATTTTTAAAAATCACTCATTTTCCCTCTCAAACACAAAATAACTGAACCTTATAAAGAGCTATCTTGTTAAACATTTCAGTTTGGACAAACCGCTGTGAAGCATCTCTCACGGTTGTCTGCTCCGCTTTAAGAGGAATCTAAATAGCCCCGGTATTTCTTGTGAAATACTCGTTATTTATTTACATAGGTACATAAAATGGACCGTATTTTAAACCTTCATAAAAGGATAAACAAAAGCAATGAAAATGTTTCTATGCCGTTTTCACTTACAGTGTAAAAAAAATATATAAAGTCATAATTTACTTGAGGCCAGTCGTGACTTATGGGCACAGGCGTGCGACTGTAAATGACAAGTTGTAGGTTTGATTCCCACTCATGCAGATGAAATAATATATACAATTTTCATTTTCTTCGCTCTGGTAACGAGGCAAAGCGTTGAGTTCCGCCTCTCAGTTCAGCAAAAAATGGAGAACGAAGTATCTTAACATTAGGTTCCCAGGTTCCCTTAGCTTACCTTGATATGTGCGGGATAGAGCGTGAAGCAAAAAAGAAGGAAAAAATATGTAACAACTCTTGTTATCCGCAACTTCGTTTGCGTCGACTGTAAAACCTAAAATCCCGTTATTTCCCGTTCCCGAAGGAATTTCAAAAAATTCCTTTCATAGTGCTCAACAACATTTCAACATACCAAATTCCAGCGTTCTCCGCCGAGTAATTCCAGCTGTGCGTTGTCTGTCAGTCATTCAGTTCCAGAAGAGCTACCCAGAATATAATACGCTAACTTCAATATAAAATGTTTCACCAACATATTTAAATGAGATCTAAAATGAAATTGAATTTTCGGAAACTCGACGGAGTCAGTACAAATTGAATATCCACTTCAACATATAGCACGTCGGCGCCATCTGCCGTCCTTCGTTCTAAATATTAAACGGCACATTACATATTCCTTTTTCTCAATTTGCTTCTCGTTTACGGCTAGGTTTTCTTACTTACTTTATTATATTTTTAAATTGATATCCATTGATTTTAAAAACTTGTATGGAGGTGGAGTAAGCTCCGAATTTGATCACCTCAAATGGACGTATGGAATATTGGAAAATTAAACATTAATGTCCACAAATGACTGACATTCAGTTACGGGGCTAAGATAAGGTGCTGTGTCAGGCTCGGCACAATTTATCAATTATATATTTTTTTTTCATTTCTCCGCAATGGTAGACAAAAGGGCGATCTTGAGTTTCGCCACTCAACACGCTATATGCCGAAAATTGGGTAGAAATTGAGGAGCACAGTGCCTTAAGAGTAGGTTCCCTCTGCCTATCCCGTTACGACGAAAATCCATCAAAATTAGCTTGACTTCCAAGGGGAAATGAAAATCTGCAGTTTTACATTTATATTATTAATTTTTTAATCCCATACCCATGGCATGTAAAGGCCATAAATACTTGTACTCTCGCCGAGCGGCTCTCACATCAATCATGCTGTCGGAAATACGGCTGCCGCTTAATAGGGTTATATAAATGACTGTTAGTTTAGCCTCTACTATATAAAAAACCTAGTACTGAATAAAAGATTCTCCATTTTTTTTTTTTTTTAATTTAGATTTTTTTTTATTATGCGATTTATATTTATTAATATATAATTAAATTCCCTCAGCCTACCCTGCTATGTAATATGGGATGTAGATTAAGTAAATTAATTATGTTTTAAAGAACATAATGTTAAGTTCTTTCTCTACTTACGTTGAAAGATGACGCCACCCTATGTCTTTAACGCCACCCGATGACTTTATCAGAACGAAGAAATAAAAAAAAATACATATAAACATATAATCGTCCCCTCGAGTTGGCACTAGGCATCATAAGTAATTTTTCATTCATTGTGAATATACGACATTTTATTATTATGGAAATCATGCGTGTTGTGTTATAATTTTGAAGTTATGTTACTTACAAAATATAACTAAAGGAAGTTTTTTTATTACATTAAATTACTAACTAAGCGTTGTTAAATCTGAGGGTATATTCTATATGTATGTATTGCTAATTTTAACTTGCGGCTTCGCCTGCTTTGTCAATTGGAAATAATAAAGAGTACCTACGCAATAGGAATAAATTTTCAAACACTCTTGCTCTTACCACATCTTTCATTGTTATTCCGCTCTGCTTAGTCTGCCTAGTACTGCTTGAAGTTTTCCTCAATAAATGGACTCTCCAAAAGAAACTGAACCGGTAGTTCTTAAGATTATAGCATTCAACCAAACAAACTCTTCTGGTTCATAATATTATCTACTAGTATAGTTATTACTTCAACAATTAATCTTAGTAATTTATCGTGGTGTAGTAGTGAGTAGTGAGAGAGCTTCTGACTGCCTTACTCTAGTAAGATAATTTGCGACGTTGATTTCCATTGAGAACACGAAATGTCTCGAACCTTGAACGCCCAATGTCTCGAACCGCGCAATGACCATTACTGTCTTGACAAATACTGTTCAAGTAAATTTATATTAAAAAAATGATAAGAAAATTGGCTGTCCTTGATTGTAATTACTTGTCCAATATAATCTTCGGGTAATTTAAAAGAACAAAGTTTCAGCCCAATTTTCCTTTTCTTTTTCTAAGAACAAATTTGATTTCTGTTTATCCTTTTAAGAAATTAATATTGGAAGTTCAATGAAAACCTAACGAGCATTTCTGTATAATATTTAATAAATATTATTTCTCTTTCAAAAATGTTGTGTATATTCTGAAAAAGGTAAGTATGTACATACATATATATATATGACTCCGTGCTGGTCGCTAGTTCATATCTTCTCCACCTAATATTTCTATTTCTTCATGAAATTTGTAAAGCAAAGTAGGCTTTAGGTTTTGTTTTGTTTCACAAAGAGCAGGCAGAGAGAACCTATTGTTGGAACGACGTATGACATGGCGTTTCGAGTGAGAAAAACAAACGTTAATTGTTTGGATGTATTTCACTGTAACTGCAGTTAGTTATCTCGGGCACTTATAATGTGTTTAAATATTACTATTTTTATATCATACAATATACATAATATTCTTTAATATATTTTACAACCCTAGTGAGATATCCAAGGTTCAAACTATGACATTCAAGCGATTTTTCTATGTAATTTTTTTCTTTTCTTTAAATGTTTAAAAACTACCAAATACTACAAAAAGTACTATTGGTTTTTAAATAAATTAAGAAATAGATAAACTTCCACCGGAAAGAGAAATGTGCGGAAAATGCTTAGATGAAAAGGGCTCTTTTTAAAAGAAAAAAATAGGCTTACATGTCCATCAATAAAGAGTTATGTGTTTTGTAATAACTTCGCTTCGCTCCAGGACTGAGCGAGTTGATTTCAACTCTTTCTGCTCGCTCAGTCTTTTCCGCTCGACTTTTTTTCTGCAAATACAAGAATTCATTTTACTCTTGCGAGTTCAACGTAGTCCTTAATGGGTCCGCTCCGCTCGCGGTGTAAATCGGGCACTAGCTTTTTTGGGGACGAGGTCGCAGTTATAAAATTATAAAAAAAATATAATAAAGTATAATCCAGTTCCATTAGCTCAAACTACGGACGCACTTTGAGCGATCTCATTTAATACTTTTCAAGAGAAAACATAAAGTAATAATTCCGAGGCTCTACAAGCTTTTTGTAAAGAAAATTTTATATTAATATAATGATTTTTTCTACTTCAATAGCAGTATTTCTTTTATGGCCCAAACGTCTTAAATCATTTTAAGTATTATTCTTTTGAGGTCTTCATGGCGCAGTCTTGAAAAGCGATGGTTATGAGTTAAATTCCTTTGAAAATTTCTTATATGGGTGGAACTTCGAAATACAATATTACACATTTTGATGACGTTGTAAAAACCGAATTGTTCAACTATTCTTATTATATTAGAAACGTTAAACTATTTTATGGCATGGATAACACTGTAGTGGCCATTTACGTTCCCTAGTCCACTATACAAGTACAGATTATATTGAGAGTGTAACGCCGAAGATAAGGACGATAGCTTCAAAGGAAAATAATGTATTGTCTTATAATAAGAGGCAAAAATCACATTTTTAAACTGATAAAGCCTATTAAAACTAAATAATATATATTCACGTTGTTTAATATGTACTTTAAGTTTTATTATATTAGTTGTCTATATATTTAAAATCGAAAGGTCACTCACTCATCACGAAATCTCAGAAACATGTGCTAGGAATCTGAAATTTTGCATAGGAGTTATTTATAGGACATGGGTGCTCGCTAAGACGGGAATTTGCAATATTCGACTTCTAAGGGGTTTTTTCTGGGGTTGAAAATTTGTATGAAACTTCGTTACTACAAATGCGGGAGTCTCAAATTTTGCATGGACGTCACTTATAGGACGTAGTTACTCATGGAGACAGAAATGAATAATAACGTAGTTCACGCAGGCGAAGCTGCGGGCGGGCCGCTAGTACCATATATACCTATATTTTACAAACATATCTATAGTATGTCTCCGTTAAAAAAATAAAAAAATGAGAGGCCATTACGCTTATTTTCTATTTAAAAAAATATATATATTCATAGAAACCGTCCATATGGCCCTATATAATAGGTTCATTACATAATTTCCATATTAGACATTAATCAATCGCATGAATAAATTTAAAATGTCTTCCCTTTTAAAGCAAAAACGAGTGCCATCAAAGGCCTTTTCATTTTACCTGATTCACAACCTTCATTATTATCTGACATGGGCTGGGTGAGATAAAAATTGATCCGTCACGTCATGCTTCGACAGAGCGTGCGTATTGTTCAAAGGCGGGCTTGTATTGGATGATATTTTAAGAGCAATGTTGCTATAAATAATATAGCTATTTTAATTTCATTTACAATCAATGTAGAAGCCGTCGTAGCTTAGTGGTATAACTTTTGACGTCGACGGTTGCGATTTCCACTGGGAGGAATTAATGTACTTTTTTCCTTCGCTCTGATAGTAAGCGGACCTGGAGCGGCGTTGAATTCTGCAACTCAACAGGAAATGTCTCAGAAGATTAGGTGGAAAGTGGAGAAGGGAATGACGTAACTCTAGCTAGGTTCGCAGGTTCCCTCTGCCTATCCTGCGCGATATAGCGTGAAGTAAAAAAAAATAGACCACCATCATGGTGCAGAGGAAGAGTATTTAACTTCATTGCGGCTTCGATTCTTCGAAATTATTGTATTTAGGTTATAGACTTCTCACCTTTCTGGCAAAGTAAAGCGTGACGTTCGGTGCAACTGCTAAGATTAGACGAATAGAACGGAGTATAACATTAGATTTTCTAGGTCATGAGTTTAAATTTAACTTGTGGGAATCGAACCCACAAACGTTGCAATTAAAATCGCACGCTTGTGCCCCTACAATAATTTTATTATACAAATAAAAAATAAAAATAACATAACACATTTTTGAAAAATAATACGTAGTATTCGAAATAGAATAGAATTTCTCTAATAGTCGTTCGTTTGAACGCGAAACTACATATTGATAAAATCTTGACTTGACCTAATATTTATCTTATTTTCTTACCTTTCTTTGTTAGTCAAGTCACACGCCTTGGCTTAGAGAGGTGGAGGTTCAAAGTTATACTTATATAAATGTTAGAATTTGTTTGTACGTGATACAAACAGAGCGAAGCTAAAATAAACTAATATCCATAATCGAAAATATTATCCGTAACTGACTTCAATATTATCCTAAATACATACATACTCGTATATGTATTTATATAGACCTCCATACATGTATATAGGTCATTAAAATGTTTAAATATAATACAAATTTTAACTCAGTTTTCATTAAATAAAAAGAATTTTGTTACTAAATAAAACTTATTTAAATGACTAAATTTTAGTCTAATAGACCTTTTAAACTCGGTTAAATGGAATACAGGTGAGCGTTACTGAATACTGTTAGTGAAAAGCTTTAAGTCCAACACGCTATGCATGCATGCAATGCAAATGTTGCTTTATGAATAACACTATTATACACGGCGGAAAGTGAGAAATAGGTTGCCTTAACATTAGGTTCCCAGGTTCCCTCTTCCTACACTTTATATGCGGGTGAAGGAAAAAAAAAAGTAAAAGATCATTGTGTCATCTTAACGTCCTTCTCTTCTTCTTCTTCCTGCTATTGCCAGGGTCTGCCTTCCTACTCAACCTACTCCACATTGCACGGTCTTTTGCGTCCTGGGTGGTTAGACCATTGGCTCTCATGTCCTGCATCACGACATCCAACCAGCGCTTCCTTGGGCGTCCGGGAGGTCTCTCCCCAGAAACTGACATAGCAAGGCACTTGCATCCGACATAGTTCTTAGGCCGGCGCGTAACGTGGCCAAACTTGTCATCACTATGTCATCTTTCCGTCCATAAAGCTATATTAAGGTCGTTGTGGCACACCACAAAGCCGCATTTTCATGATATGGATTAATTGAGAAATAGTTAAAAGTTATTTAAGTCGGTTCAAAACTAAGGTAGCAAGGCAAAATGCGGCGTTGAATTCCGCCAATCACCAAGCAATGACTCAAAAATTCGTTGGAAAGTGGGGAAAGCATGCCCTACATGCGGAATACAGCATGAACCTGCTAAATAAAAATAGTTTATTAGTTTACTGGCTTAAATTAAATATTTATCATATTTTTTCAATGTAAATGATAAATATTTTTTTAAACTACTTTATTTTAGACCAGTATGGACACAAGTAACGAGTAACAAACAGAGGTATCGTTAGTCGATTAGGTAGCTCGTTGAACAATATTTATTTTTAATTACGCTCTAGCGAAACAGAACACCTGCATTTGCGTTTCGAACACCTCTATGAATATTTAAACATTTTAATTTTAATTTATCTGTTTAATCCAAATATAAATGTAAACATACTTTATTTTTTCATTTTGTTTTAGTAAGAAAAAAATGTTTTACTTTTGTATGGATTGGAGATTATATAAGGAGAACTGAAAAAGACCTAAAAAATCTGTATGTTTATATATAAGTATACGCCATTAGTTAGTACTTATGTATAAATTATTATTTATTTGTTTCTGTTTAATTTTTAATATGACAAAGTAGAAAGTGCTCTAAAAAGATGACGTCTTTATGTTCAATTTTTCTATTCAAAAAAATAAAATGTTTATCTATTCATAAAGAATAAGAGGAAATAATAGAAATTGTGAAGGGATGGCTAATCAAATGTATCGGCGCGCTCTCTCGACGCCGCACAAGATTGCCTTTTAAAACACCCAGGCTATTTCTAACAGCGAATGAACGTTTTAATAGAAGAAGTTCATTGAAACGAATAGGTTATTATTAACTACTTTTTTAGAAATGGGATACAAAATTTTTTACATAACGCGATTTGCATTTGCTGAAAACTGTCAAATTAACGTATGGCTTGTCAAAGCTCTTGGACGGTTTCGAAGCGGCGTGGGTTGGAATCCCGTGATGTTGGATTTCGGGATCCATGACAAAATGCACATGCTCGTTTACGCACTTATTTAAATAAGATAAATATAATTTATATTAATAAGATAAGTAGAATAAAGCACAGAGTTAAGATTCGCCACTCTATGCCTACCCTGCTATATGCGGGATTCAACTTAAATCGAATTTATTTTACTTTTTTTAATAAAACACTTGAATTCTCTCAATAATAAACTAATATCATAAACTGTATATATGAGAATCTTCCTACACTCAATAGTCAATAGTCGTTCACTTGGAAGTGTTCCAGCGTGAGGCGTACGATATTAAACGGTTATACCCTAAATGTAATATTTACTCGCAACCCTCTCATATGATGATGATATCCACTAACAATTAGTTTGTCCTATACTAGCTTTAAACTGCGACTTCGCTCGTTTTCGAAATAATTAAGAGTTGTGTATGATAAGAGACATTCAGCAGATACAGTGGATGATAGTGAAATGAGAAACATGATGAAATTAATAGCCTTATAATCTATCTCAATAAATAGAATATTAGTATAGAAGTATAGATGCATATTTTTGGTTGATTGTTTGCTAATTCCGGCTAATATGTCAAAGTAGAGCTCGGTCCCAAAAGGGGCAGAATATAAATTGTGTAGTTGTACGTGGAGTGTAATTATTTTTATCATGTCTTTGGTCATTCAAAGTTTTTGTCCCTGACACCTATTAATCTATATATATAAAAGGAGTTGTCCTCGCTGACTGAGGTAAGACGCACGCTGTGCGTAGAAACGTGAAAATTGGACAGATGTTTTCTTTCGTTATCTGGACATCCACTAAGAAGGTATTTTGAAAAATTTTAACCCGAAAATAGAGGTTCAAAGTTTGTATGGAAAAAAAATTAAATCGGCACCGATATTTATAAAATTTAAAATTTAGATTTTTAAAAGTATTTAATTGAATACGTGTTTCATCGTTTTCTAGAATTCTGCCCCTAAGGGTGCAAATAAGGGGTTGAAAGTTTGTATAGGTTTTTTTTAAATCGTCACCAATTTTTATAAAATTTGAAATTCAGACTCTTAAACGTATATAATTAAACACATGTTTCATGGTTTTCTAGAATTCACCCCCTAAGGGTGCAAATAAGGGGTTGAAAGTTTGTATGGAAAAATCTTTAAATCGCCACCGATTTTTATAAAATTTTAAATTTAGACTCTTAAAAATTATTCATTGACTCTTAAAAATGTTTCATGGGTTATTAGAATTCACCCTTAAATACGCAAGCGAAGCTGCGCGCGTCCGCTAGTATATTATAATAAACTTTATGGAATTCCATAGATTTACAGTGCTGGCCTGATTTTCCACTCTAAGTAAGCTCTACGGTGGTGAGTTCCACTCAATTCAATTCGAAAAATCTCAGAAAGTGAGCGAAATATGACAATGAAAAAGCGTTTATTAAGCGATTCAATAAGTGATAAACTCTTCTTCCATAGTTCATAATAACAAAACTTAAAAAAAGGCAGAATACATAAACTAAAACTGAATCAAATTATCATATTTTGTATACAATAGCCCACTTATTGAAGTGTCTCGACTACCCTACAGTACAATAGTTTGCCCCGCTTGGAACTCTTCCAGTCCTCCTCAATACAGGTCATTGAACCCGCTTTGTTTTTTTTGTAAGATGGGAAATTATTTTGTTATAGTTTTTTCTAGCTTCACGCTGCATCCTGTACTTAGCAGGGCCTACCCTCTTAGGCAAAGGGAACCTAGAAGCTTAATATCAGGACACTCCGTTATTAATTAAAACACTTTCGTTCTCCTTTTCTGATGAATTTTAACTCGAATTGTTGATTTCCATTTTGCCCTGTAACTTTAAAAATAAAAGAATGAAAAATATATATATTCTGTAAGTCTCAAAATGAAAATTGGTTTGGCCGAGATATAGTAAGCAATATCAAAGATAGTAAAATTGAACTACCCACTTGGCCACATTTTTGAATAACACACAGACATAACATTAAACATATACATATAATGTATTATTATTTGAAACGAAAGTCACTGAATTCAGTTCGAAACAGCATAATAGAATCACATACAGAGTTGAGATAGCAATTTCGAAGAAGCGGAAATTGTACAGTGTGAGGATGGCGAGACCGTGAAGCCTGTAAGAGATTCTAAGCTGCTTATTCTAGGTCAACGTTTATATACATACCTATAAAAAACTATTCTTATTTGCAATTTAGTTTTGAATACATATATGCGTTTTTCTTTTATAATAATAATATTTGATGGGATGAGTCAAGTACACGAAGTTATATAAGCTCAATTATATACTACAAGCCCGGTGCTCAGGGCCGCTGCAGTGCCGGGCACAACAGAACTAACCCCATGTAACAATATTAATACTCATTTCCCAAGAGACTGTGACAGCCCTCTGAGTAATCTTGAAAAGTTTCATATTTCCTGATCGTACTTACACAGAGAAATATTTAGATTTTATAAAATAACGAAGGTCTGGCTGCCACAGGCTCGTCTGCTTTTTGTTTTAATTTGTGCATAGCCTACCTACCTATAGTATTCTAAGCTTTACAATTCAGGGGCTCAAGCGTGCGACTGTAAACAATTGTGGGTTCGATTTTCACTAGGCAAAATGAAATATTTATTATTAATCTTTCCTCGCTCTGGTAACGAAGGAAATCGCGGCGTTTATTTCCGCCACTCAAAACATGTAATGCCTTAAGAATTCGACGCAAAGTGGGAAACGGAAGTTTCTTAATGGGAACAGGCTATCTTAATATTAGGTTCCCAGGTAGGTTCCTGCTTATAATACTAGGTGAAGGCTACACTGTGAATCTGAAAAAAAATATAATAACTTGCTCTCATTTTTATTGTAACCCAATATATGAAACAAATATAAAATATTCGATAATAGAAATTTCTTCAATAATAGAAATGAAATGTTATGTTGACATTTCTTGCTGAACTGCAGAACTGAACTCAGAAATAATAACATACGAGTATAATAACAACTTCCAATCTATTCTTTAATAACTCTACATTGTATTTTTTTAAGCTATACACTTATTTATTATCATATTCGCTCTTCGTTTATCATCGATGTACTCGTATATTTGTAAAAAGATAAGCATGGTAAGCATGGTACTTACATCGGCAGAGGGAACCTAGGTTCCCTACGCACTGTTAAGTTTGATAGAATCATAAAAAGATAATTAAAAACAAGTAATAATGTAAAATAATAGTAATAGGTAGATATATATGTACATATTACTTCTGACTTCAATAGAATATTGTCCTTTTGATTAGCAACGCGTACAATTGGACAAACGTGAATAAACATAATTATAGATAGGCCTATACAAATTGAAGAAATAAACAAATCTACACGTATGTAAGCTAAAGTTGTTGTTTAAATTGTTTTACTTAGACATGTTTTATGTTATTAAAAAAATACTTATCTATTATCTCCTCGCTAGTACTTGCCATTCTATGTATATATTGGATTTTTAATAGAATGTTAAAAGAAACTAAATAATAAAAACATGTTAAAATATCTCAATTAATACAATTTGAATAAAAATAATTTATTTAGATAAGCAATTGCTTAATTTTAAGTATAAATTACGATGCGTTTACTTATAAAATACAAATTTTACAGTATTTTTTTATTAGTCGTGACGCTAATTTCTAAACCGTTGCGTGTTCCAATTTTAATAACATCAGTAAGCGAAAAAATAACTTAGTTTTGATTATACTAGCTGACTTTGGTTGTGTAAGTTTTACAACCATATTTTCAAAAAGAATTGCTTCTGTCTGCTCTTCTCGGATAAACAAAGAGAACGTAGTGTCAAGAGTCTCAACTCTTCGTAATCCGCTAAAATTCGAGATATTGCTGGCTTTAGTGGAATTCAACATCGCACTTTATTTCGCCGGCGTAGGAAAATGAAAATAATTAATTTACTCGATTTGATATGTCTAATCGAGTAAATTTAGAAGGTTTTTAAAATATAATTACATTACATAAGATAAAACGTGGCGTTGACTTGCAACTCAATACACAATGAATTTGTGTGGAAAGTGGTAAACCGAAAGTTTGGACACTACGTTCTGTTTTGCCTATTTGCTGCAAGTTTCAATCAGAACGGGTGGTAAATGGAAATAGCTCGGCAAGGGATATAAATTCCATTCAACGAAGATGCGGGCAGCCACTAGTATAAGCATACAAACATAATAATATCCTCACTCAGGTTTTTAACTCCATACTTATAATATAACAAAATTTTAATATTGTTTATACAGAGACGCTGAATTTAGATAATAACAATGATGTTAGTACGTAAAATGGGAAGTTTGCGGTGGCTTTTACGCCACCTATTAAAATTTTAGTATACTACGGTCAGATATAACGGTTATATTATTATTATAATAATTAATTAATATTGATGACCGACCCGACTAAATCCGACCATTTCTTGTATATTATCTAGCCACCATTCGGCACACTCAGGTGCTTTACGACTCTGAAATGAAGATGTTGAAGTAGATGTGCAATTTATTTTACAATACTTTGCTTTTAGTAGGATTTTTGAAATGGGGGGTTGTGAAAAAATCCACAGAAATAAAAAAATGTTTACGCCAGTTAAAGTTGCTCTCCTTTTCCTCATAGGTGGTCGCTGAGTTCGAGGACGTGGAGCCGGACGCTCTGTACGACGTCCTCCACGACCCCGAGTACCGCTCGGTGTGGGACACGCACATGCTGGCCGCAGAGGACGCCGGCCACATCAATGTCAACAACGACGTCGGGTATTATGCCAGTAAGTCAATATTTTACTTTATATTTTTATATTTTTTACAATTCGATATTGTTGGAAGAAAGGCAGATCTTATCGAGCTACGTCGAAATTATTATATTTGTTCCATTTTATTTTAGTTCTAAACATTTTTCTTTTTGTGTTTGTGATTCATATTTTAATTTTGTTTCTTTTTTGTTTAATGTATTTTTAGAAATATTAAGATAATTTAGCTTTACCCTGTAAGTTCCGACACTATCTCCCTATAATATAAAGAAAAAAGTAAGAATATTTATGAAAGTACGGTTATATCAAATATATCTCAAATACCCAAAAAACCCCCACGTAGCACAAATAAAGGCGCGATTCTTGTCTACGAAAGTTATAGCGCCGCACGCGTTTGATCAAATCAAAATGTTAGCACTAGGGTTGATAGAGACAAATATTTATTAAGATTCCTCATATTAAAGTTCACCCTCGTGTGCTTATTAGATTTTTTGTTGGGAAGAAAATATTATTATGATAATGATCTGTGATATCTCGTTTCGTTAGTTAAGGTTAGGTTTTCGTTTTTAGATTGGATTGACCTACTTAAAATAATAGTATTTTCTTTTTTAACTTTTTGCATTTACTTTTTTCGGGTCTGTTTTTTTTACGTAGTGTTAAGAACTTATATACTTTACGTCCAAATTTTCTTTTATTAATTTTCTTTAAATTAGACTTTGTGTGTTGAGTGGAGGAACCCAATGCTCCAGTCTGTCTTGTGATCAGGGCGAGAAAATGAAACTTACTCATTCCCCCCTGTAGGACTCCTACACAACCGTCTGATTTATAAAAATACTTGCAAAATATCTACATAATAAATAAAAATTCTTCATACAGACACATGACATCACTATTAAATATTCTGTGTGATATTTCGCTAGTAGGTCGAAATATATTTTATAAAAGCGTTACAGCCCTACACAAGAGGCCCCTGGGCTGGAGTCGTCTTTATATTCAACACCATTTCATATTTTCATAAGCATTCCCCTTCGGCATTCACAATTGACATTTAGATTCAAATTCTTATGAATTATGCTCGTTTATTGTCTTTCATAATACATTTATTGTAATAATATTAATATCATCATTGACTCGTGGAAATTGCGAATAAATTGTCTCGGCTTCGTGCCTTTGCCATTTTTGCGTGCGTTGTGTTGTTTTTTTTTTTAGTTCCAATCATATTCCGCATAATATAGAGGAGGCAGAGACAACCCATTAAATTAAGACACTACGTTCTCCCCTTTCCGTCAAATTTTGTTATTACGTATTAATTGAAAAACCTTCGGAGTTGATATCATTTACAATTTTATTAGTTTCTCAATGCACTACGATGAGGTGTTGTGTTTTTGATTAGTAATAAAAATAATAAATTGCCCAAGAGGCGAGTCTAATCATCATTCAGATCAGTAAGTGAATTTCTACCAGCTACCTGTACACGAGGGTTTTGGGTTAATTTTACGGGGGAGTTATTAAAAAAAATCGCAGGCTGTGGAATTCGAAGCCGCATCTCTTAAAAGCCGTCCATATGCTCTGACCGCTAAGCTTCTTATTACAGCTTAACTCTAATTTTTTTTATAATAATAAATCACAATCCTAAAATATCCATAATTTTTTTCTCACAAAATAGAATGTGCTACATTGCACCATTCAAAGTTATTTGACGTTGCCAGTCGCCATGGCGGTCGACGTTACATTTATAATTGTTTACATTTGCATTCATGAATTCTGCCGCCGTGTGCTCGAATTGCGTCATTTCGTTAGGATGCATAATGATATCTATATATTATATGTAAAGTCTACCTTTTATTTGCGGCCTCGCCCCCGTGTACTAATGAGAATAAGTTGTAAATGATAGCCGAGGAGGTACCTAACTCTGACTCGAGAATTCCGCGGCAAGTGGGGAACGGAAGTTTCTTAATGGAATGGACTGAATTAAGAGTAGGATCCCACTTCCCTCTACCTATCCTGATAAAATGGACTATTTAACGCTAAAATAATTTTCAATTGGAAATAAGTCCTGAGATAATTGGGATCAACTAAACAAACTCTTAAGCTTTATAATATTAGTGTTCTAAAACAAAGCTCGTCAAACACGACAAGTCTCGTAGATAGTGAGTGAATGTTAATACAGAGGTCTTCTAATGTCAGAGCCTGTAAAATATCGAATATCTTACATAAGTGATAGCCGCCGCCCATGATCCGGTCCACATATCCTACTGCTAAAATAATAAAGTAAAACTGAAAAATATATATATACTAATATAGACATGGAAAACATGCAAACTATGCGTGGTTTTAAAAGTTTCAAGTGCCGGATGTGGGGACGTCTCGAGTACCGGAAGTAGGACGATAGGGTGCTACCAGTACTTATAATTGCGTTACGTGAAGTTTTAGTTTAGATTTTTTCATTTCACAACTACAATAATTAACTACCTCTATAGATATAATATATGTATGTACAAAAAAATTAACGCCAGTTAAGCGGTAATTACACTTTTTGAGTGCAAAATTGCACAATTCCAGACAGTGTAAAACTATCTAGTAGTTGCCACACTTTTTTTTAAAAAAGGAATGTAATAAATAAATATATATTAAGTCTTTAATCAACTGTGAAATCGTGTTTTATGAACATAACTAATATTAAGTTAGAGTAAATTCTGTTTTAATTGAAATCCCAAAAAAAGTGAGGCCTATTCATAAAAAAAAAACACAAATTTCATAAAAATGGGGAATAAAATAGGTACGAATATAATATCGACTATACGTCGCGGAAGATTTTCGTTCGCAAAGACGATCTGTGCGGACAGTTTCTACGAGACGGTCTGTTGATAGTTTTTATAGCACTTAGTTAGATCTGTAAAAAGTGTCCTCGCAATTATATTGTCTACTTTCTGCCCAATTTTCGAGACATTCCGTGTAGTTGTTGTTCCGTGGCCCCCGAAAGGGAATCGAAACCACAAACGCCGCTTTAACAGTCCCAATTTGTGCCACAGCGCCAACACGGTCTTATATATAATCCAGACTTAATAATAAAAAAATATAAGCGAGCCTGTGTAAATTTTGCAATCGGGTCAAAAAGTCCGCAAGCCTGGAGCTGCAATGCAACTCGTAGTACGTTATACGAGTACGTACACAGTGAAGTGCTCTTGCCAACAAATTTATTTATTTTAAGTATAAATTTGCCAGATGATGCAGGTGGGGTCCATCTTATTTTATCGGCATTGTTACTTCAATATTCATGTTATAGAGTCAAAAAGTTTGTCTAGTTAAATCTAAGGAACTACAGGTTTGAATTGAAAAAATAGTTTGCATTGGATAATCCATTTATTGAAGAAGAATGTACTATATCATGTTAATCGTCCCGATGTAAGCTACTGTGTCATATACAGGTCTTAGTTATTTGACCGCGAATCCGCAGGTAAAAGTTAGCTTAAGATTTGTCCGACTGTAGTAAGTGATTTGAAGTTTTAAACTACTTCTAGCTCCTATGCATATTTAGTAATACAATATGTAGTAGTTTTATTAAAAATTTAAAATAAAAAAAAACTTTATTCATATTTTTCCAAACATATTCGAAATCATCATTTTCCCAGTTGTTTTTCAATTTACCATACAATGACCTTCTTAAATACCTTAAAAAGATAGACATTGACACTATTATCTTGTAGTGACTAAAATAAAACGCAGTGATACGTCCCTCCACTTAATGCCTCAAAAAGAACAGGAATGTTAGTACGACACTTCAGAATTTAGGTAAAAATATGCAACGTGGTTAATTAAATTCCTCTAAGTGGATCATTAGTGAGCTAAAATAGATATATTCGATACCAGCACTCTGTAATGAAATACCTGAAACTTGAAGAGTTATTCACGCAAGTCCAGTAACATACATACTACCCACTTGTGCGCTCTTCGAATAAATGAACATCGATTGTTTTTGATGAATGAAAGCTTTTTTTGTATGCATATGAATAATTGTCCTAGTTTCTTTTTGTTTTTATTATATTTTTCGTACATTTATAAGATTTGTAAGGTAGGTTCTGATTTCAGTTGGAGGAATATTTTATCACGTGCATATTATTTATATATTTAATATATATTTTTTCACTTATTCAAATTATGGCTTTGGATGTCACTACTCAACATTCAATGTTTCCTGTCATTTTTTTATCCTTTTTTTACGTTTCCTGCAAAGGGAACTAAAATATTTTCTATTTAAATAGACTAATGCAAGCCAATTGCTTTTGACTCGTCGAATAGATACAAAGCTACGACTATATGCAAGGAACAAGCAAATTTTCTTCTTAATATAAACATATTATCGTACATTTGTTAATAGTGGGCACATTTTTAATGTAATACCTACTAATAGAAAATAAAAGTAAAGTGGATTTAAACATAAAATATTTAACTATTTCTCAGTAACGAAGCCAACAGGCGTCTAAAATGTTTCGCATAATCTTGAGAGCAGGCAGACACTTCCTTACTTTATAGGCGTGTATTCTATTACCGAGCTCGTTCGAGCGTGAATTTATCTCATCAGCGAATTCCACGCACCGAGTAAGAGCATTTACTAATTTTGTACCTATACCTTTAAATGGAAAAGTGTTATTTGCTAGCAAGTGAAAAATATTGTAAAATACCTACTACAATTTTTTGAATGCTTAATTTTTTTTTGTATTTTAGCTTTACGTTACCGCACATAGCAGAGTAGGCAGTGGTGATCTAGGGGTTAAGACGCTCCGTTCTCCACTTTCCGCTATAATTCGGGACACTACGTGTTCCTCACTCACGCTATCAGAACGCAAAAATGAAAATAATGTATTCATCGGAATGAGGATGGGATCCACAATCTCATAGCCTGCGAATTCCTGTTTATATAGTGTTTATTTTTTTATTATCTTTAAAAGGAAGACAGAGAGCTAGAGAAAGTGATCAAATGACTATCATAACACTCTGTTTGAGATTTCCCCCCCAATTCAAAACATTGGCCACTGCATCACGACAGCCATCATAAAAATACTGTTAAAATTATTTATTTCTTGACTTCTTTACATTTGTTCAGGCATAAAAAGATATGTGGCTACTGCACGATGGCCTGAAAAGTTAATATTTTTACTTGTAATTACCTAGAAAACTAATATAAATAATTATTTATAATTGTTATTATTCAACAACATAAAATACTTTAGTTATTAAGTTTACCAAAGTGTATTTTATAAAAATAAATAACATTTTCGTACGCCAAAACTGTTGATAGGATCAAAGTTCGAGCAGCGATACTGAAACTTTTGGAATACTTAGAATTGATATCAAAGATACAATAGACATTCGTGGCTTTGTTGTATTGTAAACTTTAAACACGGTTATATTTTTCTTTTACCAATTGTAAGCAAAAAGTGTACAAATAAAAAGAGTATAACATAACATTTAGACGTTTTTCTTCATTTTCATTGTTAATGATAATTATCTCTTAAATAAAAACAAGTACTTTATTTATAATTTTGGGTTTATATTTCAGTGTTTTAATTAATATTGTTTCTCTCTTCTTCCTGTATACACATGTACGGTAATATATCATCGAATTGGTAATAGAGAGAGTCAATCCATAGCTATGGTATAATCGTATTATTGTGTGCGAGGGTAGCATGCTCATCTTGACTCTCTTCACTCTCTTACCTGAGACAGACACTGTCCCACTCAATATATTTATATATATACTCGTAGATCTCTTATATGATATTACGTACATTTCCACAGTGTCGTGTCCGGCGCCGCTCAAAAACCGCGACTTCGTGCTGCAGCGCTCCTGGCTCGACACCGGCGAGGAGAAGATGATCTTAAACCATTCGGTCTACCATAAGGATTACCCGCCTAGGAAAGGATTTGTTAGGTAAATTCACTTATGTATTAATCTTATGTACTTATTTTCTTACTAATACTATAAAGCTATATTAATTAATATTCAGTTGAAATTATTAATATCAATATCAGGAAATTTCCTCATTCCGGCCAAATAGAGACAAGTAATAAATATATAATTTTCCTTTATAACTTTGAACGCCCACCTGATTGTATTAATCTGCAATGGTTTAAACATAATCTTTAAAAGTCAATCCAATATAATACAATGTATACAGCAAAGTAGTTCTCATTAAAGGATTCGGACGCCACTTCACAGATAAGATAAATAACGTGCGTCAATTCGTCACGGCCTTGTCGATGGATACACTACAGAAAAAAGTTTATACGTAAAAGCTATTTTATTGTCTGTGGTTTTTTTTAAATTAACAGTTAATCTGTAACGTATCTTATTATATTTTAATAGTGACATTAAAATAGGTACGAGTATGTTAAATATTTTTTATAATTATTTTAATTATTTAGTAATTGCAGCGTATTATCATTTAATACTATAAATAATAAAATTGTTGTAAAAAATAAGTGTGTAATTGTTATCGGGAATCTGTATAATGTGGTACGTATTCTACACAATACTTCCGCAATGTATAGAATACCTGAATGAGATTAGTTAACACACAATGTACTTAATTGAGGGGAACGATATATCTTAACAAATTCAATCAGTCTACGTTGCTATAGGTGAAAAAGTATGAACCTGTTTTTCTTAAAAATCTCGAATTTTAAAAATCTTTTAGATTTATCTTGTAGTTTTAAAATTAATATCCAAACTTAAGTTTCCATAACAAAAAAGATACAAACTGCTTACGGTAAGAAGATATGAGAGAACTAACTTCATCTAATTAAAACTTTTACGTTGAAAGCGACTTTCCTGAGAATTTTCTTACCTAGATGAATATAATTTATATTGCAATAAGGATATTGCATTATAAATTTTACGAGAACGAGCGGCATGTCAACATGGCAACGCGATGGTTGTGGATACTCAGGGAAAGGACTTACCCCCTTTAGTTTAGTTGTGCAACAAAATGTTTCGAATCAACGTGCGAATGCATGTTGAATTAGCTCGATAAGAAAGCTCTGAATACAAATTTAAAAAAAAATTGCAATAAATAAGTAAAAATTTAGGAATGGGAAAATAATTTCTTAAAAATAATATATTTATTATTTTAATTTTATTTTCTTTAAATAAGGTATCTAATAGGTACATCTATATATTAATATAAAAATGTTAATTTTACAGAGCTCTTTCTTTACTAACTGGATTCGTAGTAAGAAGACGGGAGACCCCCGGCAGCTGGCTCGGCTACGTGTCCAGATCAGATCCTCGAGGAGCGCTACCAGCTTGGTTAGTTAATAGGTGAGTTAAGGAATTGGTTAAATCAGCTTATTTGTCTTAATATCTGCACTGGTTTGTACGATAATAATATTTTTTTGGTATTGTATATATTGTACATACTTAACTTTGTACTTACTTAAAACATTACGGATAGATTACGTGTAGGTAAACGATGTCGATATTATGTACCTTATTTTTTTTTATTATAAACAAAGACTAAATATGTTCCTAAATATATTATGACTAAGTTATTTCGTAATCATTATTCTAATAATACCTAGCTTTTTTAAAAAGTTTAAAAATGCATTTAATATTATAGAGTCACAGCGCAGCTAGCACCGCGACTGGTACACCAGCTTCACGCGGCATCACGACGCTACCCTGGCTGGAAGGTGCTCACCGACACGCCCTATTATAAGCCGTGGCGAAACCCGGAACAGGTGCCACCTTACCGGATCAAATTGGAAGACGTGAGTAGGGTTAGAGTTTTGTGTTTAAGTATGATGTACACTTGCAAATATAAAGTTTTCCAGTCATAAGATACGTTACCTTTTTTAGTCGTATTTGTTTTTGTGAGTAAGCAATAAGTTCCCATAAATATAAAGCAAGAAATGATAATGAATAGAATATATATAAAGTAAGTTATTTTATATGTACAGCTGACTTTTGTTTGAAACAGCAGCAATATATTCATTCTCTTTCACGACTACTCACTATTTGGAACTCCTCCTCCTCCTCCTCCTCCTTTCCTCTCTAAAATCCATTTGAAGCGAATCAGTCAAAAACAATTGAGTCTTGACTCTTACAGAATTCTAATTCTCAACAATCACTTGAAACTTTTCGAATTTATTATTGAGCGATTGACAAATGTCAATTCATAAAGTTTGCCTTTAAGCCGTTAAGCCTTAAATTTATTCATGACCAAAACTCAGTTTCTACTTTTTGATATAAGAAATTATATTTGCCGTCTGTACTTGTTACTCAGGGTTTAACCACTTTAGACGACTTCTTGATAAAGATACTTTATAATTTAATCTAATTTCATTCTATTAATATTTTCTATTTAATAAAGTTAATGAATATAATAAAGACATTTTGATAATTTATACGAAAAAAGAGGTAGAAGAAATAGGAGCGCCTATTTCCTTTGATTTTTATGTTATTAAAACCCGACAGTTATCAGAAATAAATATTTACATAGGTATTTATGCAAATTTTATCAGATTTTTTCATACTTTCTTTGCTAATCTCACATACTAAAGGGACATCCATAAATTAAGTTACACATTAAGGGGTAGGAATAGGGTGGATGAATTATGATATTAAATGGCAGGGCTCGACCCCATAGGAGTCCTAAATACGTAGCATTATAATTCAAAATATTAAATTTATCTAAGTATTTAAAAGTCGAAAATTGTGTGAACAAAAACAACTGAACCGTATACATATACTTATATATTGCAGTGCATAGATCCAGACGCGCCTCCTCCTCCAGCCGAACCAAAACCGAACACATCGAAGAAGTTAGAAATACCAGTCAAGCAAGAAAGCCAGAGCGTAGAGGATCTAGGAGACATATCATCAGAATTCAGTGTTGAAGTGGAAGAACTTTCCGAACTCACCATCGATCCTACAAAGAAAAAAGGAAAATTCTACAAATTAGTGAAATCCATGAAAAACAGACGAAAAAGCGTCCAAGTCGCTAAAAGTACAGATAATCTTGTCGATAATAAACCACCTGAGGAGGCGAAACATGAAAAACGGAAAACATCTTTTAAATTTCATCGCAGGTTCAGTCTTAGTAGAGGCCGAGAAGATTAATTGTTTGTAAATTAAATCTTTTTTACATACAAAATAATATAAAATGAAATAAAAAAAAATTGTTATTTAATATTGACATTTACATAAATTAAGTTTAGATTCCAGTTTTTTTTATTTGTAATTTAATTTGTTACCATTGGAACTTTCAAATTAGTTTCTTTTTCTAATTTTACTTACTGTCATTTATATAGTAAATTAATAATTATTTTAATTTAGTTTTCATAAATATTCCTTTGTATAAAAATAAACGAATATAATAATATATCAGAAAATATAAGCTGTTAGTATTTTGTAGATTTCCCAATAATTAGAATAGATTAAGATGTTAAAGTAGCTTGATTGTAATACATTTTGTAATACGTGTGTTAATTGTTATTGTACGGCGTGTTTTAAACATATATAGGTAATTATAATTTTATTATTTGAAATAAAAAAAAGTTGTCGCAAATAAAAGGAATAACAAATAAAAGGAAAGGAATAAAAGTAACGAATATTGTAAGTATTGTAAGTATTACTGAGACATCGTAGCGTAGTGAAACTGTGTGACTTTCTTCTTTGAGGAATCTATTTAAATTACCTTGTAGACTTATTGTTCAATTGTTCATTTATTGTTTATTATTTATTCTAGTTTGTAATCTATTTTAATTTAAATATACATATAAAAAACATTTAATTTATATATGTACGTACTTAAGTACTACTATATAATATTATTATAAGTACATTGTAACACATAGCTTCATAATTGCAATCTAATAACAATACGTACGAGTGAGATTTTTTATAGTATTATTCTGGTATAAGGAAAAATGTTAAAATTACAATATAAAATTAAATCATAATTATAAAGGATTCTGAAGCGTCGCTAGTCTATAATTCTAATGCTTACAAATAATTTTATAATGAAAAAAAATTTAATAAGAAAGAAATATGACTAAGGAGTTATTTTTTAAACATTTCATAAAAAGATTAACATAATATAGTGACAACAGTTATCCTCTCCGTTATTTTACAAAATCTTTTTTTATTTAACTTAGAAGAGAAATCCTCATGTATTGACCATCTTCCAATCTGATTAATGTATCCAAATTGATAAAGCCATTTGTCAAGTCAAGTCAAGCTGGTATTTGTCATTTACGTACCTATATAAAACATATTTAAAAATCTTCATTATTAAGTCTTTTGATTGATTGTATGTCTACACTAGTAAAATAATAAACAAGTACATTATAGTACGAATATATCTACATAAGTTGTACTAAATATTTTTAAATTTATTTTTGTTAATTTCTCAAATTTTACCGCCTTTTATTTTCTATTAACTCTGATAAATTATTTTATTGGATTGTCAGATATTAATTATTTCACAATCACATCATCAATGTGTTCTCATATAGATAAATCCAAAAAAATCATTATTAGATATTAGAATATAATAATATGGTAATTATGTACGTTTCTTTCTTGTTCATTAGTACGCAAACAGACGCGAACAGATGCGGGCTTAATTATACGTTCACGACGTATATGTTCACGACTTCTAAATATTTACAGTTTTGAACCCTAACGTTGATATAATAAATAATATTACAAAGCGAAGTTAGCTAAGTTCTATTAGATATCTTTTAATTAAGTGCAAATAGAAACTATGACTTCAAATTAAGTTACTCTTGTCAAAAAACATGTTATAAAGTAATAATTTACGATTTTACAAAAGATCCGAGATAATAATACAAAATCATACAAAAAAACTGTATAAACCACATTATCTCGTTTAAAAAAACTGCAAAAAAACAACATACTTGAATGGAATTGGAATGGTGTCCACCGAAGGAACTCTCACAATAAGAATATATTTTTTATATATCTGTGGTACATAAAATCTAGACAATGCCGCCAAGTTTTTTGCTCATCTGTTTCCGTAACTTATTTTTCAAGGTCCGATAAATAATTACAATTTTATAAGGTATTAAAATTTACCTTCGATTAAATAGTAAGGAAAGTGAACGCAGATTACATAAAATAATGTAATTCGTATAAAGAGCTATTAACAAACACCATTTAACAATTAAAAATGTATTAAAAATGAAAAAGATAAATCCTGACGTCAGACAAATATTACCTGTATATTTTACCTATGTAACTTAATTGTTTTCAAACTATTTTAATTATAATATTAGCTTCATGTATCTGGAATATATATAAAATTGTTATTGTAAAATGAATAATAAGATTAGTATAAGCAGTTGTTGTTGTATAACTAAATCTTGCATTTAATCTACTTTATAGCCTTGACTGGGGAGATCAGTCCATTAACATTAAGATATTTTACGCACAAATAAAATTGTATTTTATGCTTATAACATATCTGCTTTAAAGCAAAAAATAAAAACATTTTATCTAAGCAAAAATAATTAATTTCAAAATGGCCCGATTGTCCCTGGTCTGCTCTTTGCGTATCATTTCCCTTAAGCTCGGATAGGTTAACTCTGTGCCTTCGCTCTATTTTACTCTTTAATCTAACGTATTTATTAAAACATTTAGTTAATCATTCCATTTGTAATAGTCAACGCTAGCTTTATGTAAAATATTAATTAACTATTAATTTTAACTATAACAATTTGAGTAAAAGTAAAAGAATAAGCAGAACACAGATAAAAATGAAGTATGCAACATTGACTATAATTAAAGGAATCATATTGTATAAAACGAGTTATCCGTGTACAGTATATAATTAAAACGGCAAGAATCTCGTAATTTAACACATCTTTTTGCAATTCAATAAGTATAATTTACATACAGATTAAAACAAAGTTTATATTAAAATTCTATGCATGTTCTATGTAGATATATACAGATATGCAATGTATTAGAAAAAAAATAGAAATGTCACATAATATGATCAGTATTTTTTTTATTTTATTCACAACATTATATATATATAGTACACAACACATATATTATACATATAAGAAAATAAAAATCCCGAGCATTTATATAAATTCCCTGTATAAAATGCATAAATATATAATATTTTACAGATATCATATAACGTGTAATAATTGTAACTTTCAATAGTTATATGTTATCTATAAATTATTTAACAACTTTCACGGTTTAAATCTATCGTAGCACCACCCTTCTCTCTATCAAAAAGCTCATTCTCTATGTAATCTTATAGACGTAAGTATTATCACGAGTTGTGTGTTAGATAAAAATGTTTATTGTCATGTTAACTTGTTCGATTTGTTAATAAAGTTAGCAGACAAATATATTATTACAATTGTATTATTGTATTTTATTTTATTATTTCATTAACCCCATTTAAGTAAATTAATTAATGTTATGAAGATGACAAATTTATTTGGTTGAACTAATTAAACTCCTAAACTACTGACTAGAATTGAAATTTTTTTTTGCGTTGGTTTGTTCATTTATCGATAAAGGCTATAAGCTATATACATCACGGTAGGTTCCTTCTGCCTACCCTGCAGTATGTGGGATACCGCGTGCAATTAAAAAAAATCTCTTAGTAATTTCCATTTGTTCTTTTCTCTTCTTTGATTATGACGGTAGAAAGTACAAGTTGAGCACTATAATCACTTTATCAATATCACTAGTGAATGAAGCCAAAGATAACGAAAGTATATTTTTAATTTTAAAAACACATTTTTACAAACCCTAAACCCTCATCTGTCTGTAGGGGTATTGCACAAGTATTAATATTATTTATAAATATCAATTGTTACCACGCTATATCAGCGCCCTGAATTTATTCGCTATAAATGCCCGAAGCCGTCCACGGCGACAATTAAACAATGAATGGAAAATAGCGATTTTCTTTCCAAGGCTCAACCTGAAGCCCCACAAGTGCAAGTCAACCGTATATACTGCGCAATTTTCGAAAAAGAATATACAGTATATTACACGACGCAGCGCACCCAGGATTCAGAACAACGAGAATAATGTTAACAAGTCATTATTTCTGACCTGGTATGGAATACTCAAGTACGTTGCAACAAGTTGTTGTCCAACAAGAAGCTATCGTGTCAAAAGGCGGAACTCTCACGTGACAAGAATTCGTCACTTATGCTATTCCCCGAATTCGAACGGGTTGAAAACTTTCGTGCGCACTCTACCTATTGACTTACTTACGCCAGCCTTCATCACAAACAAAGTCGACGAACTCAAAAATTCACCATCAGCAGAACGACAACAATAATGAATCAATGCGCAAGCGCAGCAGCCGACGACAGCAAAATACCGCATCGAGTTACGAGGTCCGGGATAAGAAAACAATTTGTGGATCAATTTAGTTTATAGGCATAATATTTTATTTTGTTTATTTGATATTCTGTTTTGCACAGTTTTTTCCCAAAGGGGGAGAGTATTGTAGGGGTATTGCACAAATATTAATATTATTTATACATATCAATTGTTAACACGCTATATCAGCACCCTGAATTTATTGGCTACAAATGCAATTGTGAAATTATGTTCCACTATTGTTTTGTAGCGTATAAATAACCAAATTAAATATATAATAAAAGAGTTGAATGTGAAGTCTCGTCTTATTAACATCGCCACGATACTGTAGCCCACATGTCAAATAGTGGCTATTCAGAGTTTACAACAATCTACTGTAAAAATAGTATCAAAATCAAATCTTGCCTTAACTTTAGGACATTAGATGTTAAAAAAATCTGTACCTGAATTAAATGTTCATACAAATTATTACGAAATGCTTAGACTCCAAGTTAAGTCCTTGTGATGTTGCTTTTATTAGTATTCTAAAAAAATATAAATTCACATGTATTTATAATGTTTTATAACAAAATAAATTTTATATAATATTAAAAGTACAAAATAAAGTTTATAATTCATTTCATATTAAGAAAGAAAAACTAAAACAAGTTACATAGAAATTTACTTGGATTAGTAATCGCTCTGTTTGTTTAGTTAACACCGCTAAACGAGTAAATAAATAAATGGCGGCATGTCCTTTTATTTAGCTTTGACAAGTTGCCCTTTAATATGCAACCTGTATCATAATGGACTTGATAATCAATCACTGTAAACATCGGCGCTAGCCTTTTCCTAAGTTTAGTTTTGCTGCGAAACTCGCGGCTGTCAGTTTTCCCGCCTTTTTGTTTTTTTTTTATGTGCGTCAAGTGTAAGTTTTTTAGGGGCGTGTTAATAAAGGTAAATATCTATTATGTAATATAAAAATATATTAATAATTTAAATTTAAGTAATATATTGTATTTAGAAATATAATATGATATTTAGACAAAACTATTTATTTCAGAAATAATTAATTTAATGTTTAAAACTTGTTTATTGGAACATGTTATGTGATTAGTGCTAATCTAGATACTAAAAATGTAAAATAATATTTCAAAATATATGTTTATGGTGTACATTATTTCTTAAAATAAAATAAATCGTAACAAATACTAACTTAGCTTCACGTTTTATCCCTAGCGGGATAGTCAGAGAGAACGGAGCGCCAAACGCTACGGTAACGTAATAAATAATAAATAAATATAAAATCCTTCTGGCCTAAAAAAATATACTTTATACTTTTATATTTGTATGGTATAAAGAGAATATTTTTTATTTTCCCCTAAGTTATATTGTGACTTTAAGTTTAAATCAAAAATTGATAAAATAATTTAAATAGACGAAGAAAATAACTACTGATTAAATGTTTATTAACAAAGTGTTTTATTGATCTTTTTTTACAATCAAACAAATTTATTTGCACGTGTTTGATTTTTAAATATTGAGACAAATGCAAATGTATGTATACTTACGTATCTACTATTATGCAACGCTGTTCGATACACTTATTACATACTTTTTGATTTTCGCGATTTTTAATTAATTTATATAAATAACTTTTTTGAAAGTAAAACTTTACGTACGCTTGGCTGAAGTAAAGTAGTGTATGAGCGAGCGCTCATTTTCTTTCTCTTTTTCTTACAAAACCAGTCATATTTTTCAATAGAAAAGAGAATCCAATATAGATGAAGCTAAAGGAGTTTTACTTCAGCCATGTATCTCACTAGTTTTTTTTTAACTTCAAGGCAGGGAACAGAGGAACTTAGTGTTAATACACTCTGTTCGCCATTAAGACACTTCCATTTCCCATTTCCGCAGAAATTTTCGAGGTACCTATTGCAAAAATGTTAAATTTGTGACGAAAATGTACGCCACGCTTTACTGCGTCACCAGGGCGAGATAATGAAAATATTAAATACTTCATTCCCCGAGTTAGAATCGTACCCGTAATAATAACCATAGCGTCAACAGTCGCACGCTTGTGGCACTATGCCACGACTGTTCGTAATAAAACTGTTAAACCGGTTTAAATTATCTCATATATTGGAATATTAAATATCTGGAAACCCGTTGGTTCCAATACTTTGCAATAGTTTGTGGTTATAGATAGATCTGAGTAATATTCAAATATATTTACGATTATTCTAGTTAAAAAGTTTCGTTTAAAAATGTCCTACTTGCACTATCTCGAATTCGGAAGGTAAGTGGAGAAAGTAGAGTTTAACTCAAGAAAGCGCAAATCCAAATAATTTATATTAAAAAAAACAAAGAAACACATCAAGTGATAAAAGTACTATAGGATGTGCTTGGAGCTATCTAGGGTCCGGTCCGGTTTTCTAGTAACCTCGGAAAACTTCCAATATTTTGGTCCCGGCTTTTTGGTCACACCAGTTCGCTAAGCTAGGTACGACTTCTAAATTCAGATTCTTAGAATTTATTATATAACTAGCGGACGCGCGCAGCTTCGCTTGCGTATTTAA
>JAKRZM010001238.1:5698-31662 GCA_036379175.1 Heliconius cydno galanthus
AAATAAGGGGTTGAAAGTTTGTATGGAAAAATCTTTAAAACGCCACCGATTATTATAAAATTTTAAATTTAGACTCTTAAAAATATTTTATTAACCACATGTTTCGTGGTTTATTAGAATTCACCCCTAAATAAGCTAGCGAAGCTGCGCGCGTCCGCTAGTCTTTTATAAGTTTTACTTCCCGTTTTATTAGAAACATTAAACTGGTACGGAAGCCTCGTTGGGCGAGTCAAACTCGTACTTAACTAGTTTTTTTTATATAGTTGAATTATTATTCCAATATATTAAGGGTTGTACAAGATCATGATAAAATTCAATTAAAATGACAATAATTTACAAACCGAATATTTTTTTTCGTTATTACATTTCAATTAAAAAATATTAGTATATTAATTTAGTACTTACTTAACAGTGATTCTACTATTAAATGATTAAGATAATAAGCAAACTCAACCACTATTTGAACAATGTGTGTATTTATTTGATCTCTGATCTCTGAACGTATTATATCTCTTACCTTAATGTTTGATTTTGAACATTCAACAGTTATATATTAAGTATTTAAAGATAACTTATTACAAACTTTTATTTGAGTGATTTTTTTTATAAATTTTAAATCTTACTTAAACTACAGACTTATGGTCCATATCTTTTGTCATCTTATACATTTCTTTTAATATTTTTTTTAGATATTACGTAGAACTAGACTTCTGTTATTATATACATATATTTTTATATTTATACAATATCTCCTTAAGAGAATCCAGTTATTGATTTCAGTTGCAACTTGCTAACTTAACTATAACACTATAATCTAAATCTACGAGTACATGAATTAAAAAATTGAACATTCATTATAAACAAATTTAATTCATTGATTATAAAAAGATAAAAATGCTCATTACAGATTAAAAGATAATGGAAATGGAGGCCAAAGACACTTCTCATCTAAGAAACGCAGATCACCCGAATGTCTCGATACGCCAACTGGATATTTTTGTGTATGTTTGTACCGTCGTGCAAGTTACCTATACATTTCTTTTACATTGGACAAATTAAGATTCCAGGCGGAGTACATCCGGCCAATCATAGCAAAAAGAGTTGCATATTTTTCGCCTACCCTGGCTTACACGGTGTGACTGAATAGTTGTATATACATCTCGAGTATCAAGACATAGCGGAGCAGAAAGGTCCCGGCGCAGTGCCATCGCTGTCAATTGAAGCAACGGGTGACAGCAACGCATACCGTGCGTTAGATGCAGAGAGGAACACTTCGCGCGGCACTATACGAGGGTGTTCTTCACGTAGCCAAACAAGCTGCCACTGGCGCTAACCGCAGCACCCAGCCAACCACTCCTCTTGCCTCCTATTTGATGAGGGAGCGTAGGAATAAAAACATCAGAACTGTAGCCCTTGTGGCAGCCTCAAGACTATAGATATCCAACACCATAAACATGGTCCACACCGAAGCCTAGACGTTCTCGTGTGTGCAAGTTAGTTTTGGATATTATTATTACATGAGTTGATAAAAACTTTTAACGTACATAGTCATATAATCCATACCTATATTACAAATTCGAAAGTAACTCTGTCTGTCTGTCTGTCTGTCTGTCTTTTACGCAATCAGGGCCAAACCGCTAATTTAATTGTGATAAAATACTCATATAGAGATACTTGAGGGTCTCGGGATGAACATAGGATACTTTTTTTTCTCATATTTGTAATATGTTCGATATATACCCATATATTAAAATACTTATTACTTTGACATGCAATTTATTCCGCCATGTTAATAACAACCGTCGCGTTGCTAAGCAACGATTCGCAAAGTTTGTTGTTATAACACGTCACCTAAAATGAGCTTGCTTAACGCATCTCTCTATTGAAAACTGAAAAATAATTTCATAAATATATTTAATAAATATTCGTATAGTTCAAGTGGGCGTAGCCGCGTTCGGGTCCACTAGTATCATATAAATACATAGTTCCCATTAAGACACTTCCATTCCCCACTATCCGCCGAATGTTTTGAAGTTGCCCGTTGAGTGGCTTAACTCAACGCCGCGTTTTGCCAAGGAAATGAAAATATTAAATATTCATTTCACTGTCTTAATACTAAGTTCTCAGGTTCTCTCTGCCTACTCGGATATATGTGGGATACAGCGTTAAGCTAATTTTATTATATTTTTTTATATAATAATTTTATTTACTATCTTGATTACTTTTTTATATATTTAAACAAAGCCGAAGGAGACGATTGTGTTGATAATTCAAGTTAAGTAGGTACATGATAGTTTTTCAAGAAAGAGGATCATAATCCGATATTAAAAGATATTTTGATAAATAAAATTTATCAATGTTTGATATTAATAATCTTAAATATTGGAGTATATATAGTCCAATATTTAGTATGTAGCTGTATTATTGCTAGTCTATACCTTAAAATGCGTTCGCTCCTAATATTGGCTCTCGGGCTGGCGGTGGCAGTTGGTATGTGCACAAAAGTTATATATTATCGTTATTCAATTACTTCACAAGTTTTATTTCATTAATTTTAATTACATAGTTGCTTGTTTTTGAAGTTTGTGTGGTGGCTAAGATTATTGCAAAATGTAATAACATATTGCAATAACTAACTTTAAAGAATTTATTTTTATAGTAGGAAAGTTTTGTTAAAATTATTTTCTGTAACATTTGAAGAACTTTGCCAGCTAGACTCCTGAGCTTTTGCATTTATTTTCACACTTATACTTAATAATTTAAATCTCAAATACTTCTACTAAATTTTAGCTGCCCCGTCAAATCCCCAAAGAATTGTAGGGGGCTCCGTAACATCAATTGGCCAATATCCAATGGCTGTGGCTATGGTGTTTTCGTCATCTGGATCTGGAAACTTTAGACAATCTTGTGGTGGTAGTATCATAAATAGTAGAAGTATTCTCAGCGCTGCTCACTGCTTTTAGTAAGTATAGAGAGAGGCAATTAATAGTAGAAATTCAAAAATGCAAACTGCAACTATTTTATTATATAATTAGGCTATCTGGATATCCTAATTTCCTATCGTAGTTTTACAATCTTCATGAGGTACTTTTATAAATGTAAACATATTGTGTTTGGATTTTTCAATTTCTTATTAAAATTTGATCAAGACTTACGTTTTATTACAACTTACGTCATGAATGAATGAGTATTCTAATAATTTTTTTTAAATAAAATTTAAGTTTCATTGTGATACTTATAATTTTATATGTAATTTAACTTATTTAATTATAGTTCTAGATCAGGAAACGTATTCGTTCAGGATCGACCTGTTCAATGGCGTGGCCGAGTTGGCTCTACAAATGCTCACAGTGGCGGAGTTGTGCACACAATTAACAATTTTTTTATACATCCTCAATATAATCACGCCCGTCAGAACTTTGACCATGACATTGCAATTGCTCGTATAGCTTCTTCCTTTTCAATGAACAATAATGTCCGAGCTGGATCAATTTCTGGAAATAACTACAATCTTCTGGATAATCAAGTTGTATGGGCCATCGGATGGGGACAAATGGTACCTGGTGTAAGTATTTGTATTGAATTGTATTGAAACAAGCTTGTATTGAAACAAGGAAAGTTGAATTTAAATTAATTATAAGGCGAAAATCAATTTATCATATCATAATATTATTGTGTAGATAACTCTTATGAGTTTTGATCAAATTTTAATTTTAGTTACTATTTCTCAAGCTTGTTCTTAATTTAACATTCCAGAATTTCCAACCAACGTCTGAGCAACTTCGTCATGTGCAAATATGGACCGTGAACCAGGCTGTATGTAGGAGCCGATATGCCCGAGTTGCCGTTATTACTGACAACATGTTGTGCTCTGGCTGGCTCGACGTCGGAGGCCGCGACCAATGCCAAGGAGACTCTGGTGGCCCTCTTCTCCACAACAATGTTATTGTCGGTGTCTCCTCATGGGGTGCTGGCTGTGCTGACAAAGATTTCCCAGGAGTGAACACTCGCGTATCTCGCTATGTTAACTGGATCCAAAGCAACTTATAAATTTTACTATTACTATTAAAATAATTAACTTCACGTCTCTTTTGTTATTTTTATTATTCGTTTCAATCAAACTAGTATGTAGCTATAGAAAATTATATGTTTACTGAACGTTTTTAAACACTATCTATGTCATGAAAGGTAATGTTATTTGAATTTCCTTAAGTTTTTTACACAAAACTGTTCAAAACACTTTATTAGACATTGCTTTTAGAGTTTCGTACCTCAAAAGGCTAAAAAAGGAACGGGTCGGTCCGTTTGGCAAGACTATTTATCTCGAGATCGCGTGGAGCTGTCAATCTGAAATAATTATCATATATTTTCGTCTATGATCCCCTGAAGCATAGAAACGAATCACGTTTCTACAACAACGCATTAAAAGATATAAGTTATGTTTGAAATTCACCGCGTAATATACCTGGATCTAGACAGAAAGCGAAATTTGAGCTACAATACCAATAAAAGAAAAATGCGAAAAGTGAAAAGTTATAGTAGTTATAGTTCATTCCATTCAAAATACATATATGCAAACTCAAGTTTTTGCCAGTTCGATAGGCGAGTCCTATTCGGGTTAATCGGTTTTCTCATTTAAACAATGTATGTATCTATATTCATATTACTGACAATTTGTATAATTCAGGAATTCTAAACAATACCTAGGCAATGTAATAATGAAGTACTATAAACATTATTGTCTATTAGGTACTGTATACTTTACCTAGGTAAAGTATACAATTTCTCCCTACAAGTTAATTTTATATCAAACAACATTTCTCATTAAAAAAACAGGTTCCTACAGATTTATGCAATGGGATCTTAGACTATACATATATTCAGTCGTTAAGTGCAGGTTAGATTAGTAAGCAAAGTTTTTGAAAATATTCTTGCTAATAAATTTACAAAGGTTTGAAACTATTTACAAAGATGATTAATTGTATTGTTTAATGTCTCGGATTTATGTTTAATACTATAGAGGCCTGCACGGATACATTATAAATTAACAATTACAGTATTAATAATGATTTTGTAACGTTTGTATGGAAGATAGGAATTATTATCAGTCGTATAGTCTCGATAAAAATCGAAATCTCTGGTTTTCGGTTCGATTAGCATTAGGGAAATGATATATTTAACTACTTGTGAAATGTAGACAAAACGAATCGGCACAGTTATAAATTTAAAAAAAAATAGGAGATTTTAGTATGAACGTACGTGTGCAACGTCGCAATATCTTGCCAGAAAGCTGAGAGCGGAGTGTCTTGTTTACTAGTTTCTCTGTGCTTCCTACTGTTAGTACACCGTTATTAGCAGAATAAATTGTGAAGTAATTCTAAGAAATGTACGTACATATGATAAACAAATCACTTGAGTCTTATTAGTAATTGATAATTTCGAGAAGCTTCTTCATAGAGGCTTCTTAATAGAGGCGTGTGTCATAGATAGTTGAATATAAAATAAAAGAAAATAATCTTACAGTTCACTATTTACAGTTTTAGAAATGCTTATTATTGGTTAGCTGTAAAGTTAGTAGAACTGTTCTGGATACACTTTTAGTATTCTAGAGGACTTATTGCGGCAAACTGAAATAAAATTGGAAAACAAGGATAAAATTAATATTAGAAAAAAAAGCATGGAATCTATAATCAATAACTTGGATATGGTTATTTTTTTTATAAATAAGTACTAAAGGATGAAGTAACGCTATAATTTACATTTTAAATATATTAGAAATCTACACGATGTTATAAATAAGAAATCATAATTCAAATTAAATGTTTTTGTTTCATAAATACTTAAATATACAAAAAGCCATAAATAACAACATAAAGACCAATTACCCTAAATAATTGCTGCGTTAAAATATTTCAGTATAACTTAATAAACTAAATTTATATAGAAATTAAAATTAATTTATATAGAAATTACGAACCTAGATTAAGAAACGAAACTCCTTCGTGATGAAAATATTAACTTCTATATGATAGTCTGTGACTTGGGCTTTTCGTGTATTTTTTTTCTATTATTAAAAAAAATATACAGTAGATATATTAAATAAAGAATAATATTAAATAAATATTTTATATACCTAATGTTTTTTCTATCGTTTGTTGATATTTACGGTTTTTTTATTGCAAAAAGGGACAAACGAGCCGAAGGACCACCTCATGGTTTACCGAAAATTGAGCTTACTCCATTTTCGCCCATTGACATCTACAAATCCGAAATATATACGAGTGTACGTATTATCATTTTCTTTTTTCACTATAATTTTATTAAAGATCGATGTTGGCTACCGGTTTATTTATAATCATTAAATATACTCTCTTTTTATTATTTTAATTTTTGTTGGCTATTTGTTTATTTTTCATGTATGAAATCTTAAACTATTCCTTCCTAAGTACATTTAATTGCCTGAATCTAAGAGAAAAGTCACGAGCAATTATATAAGCTTGTAATATAACTTGTTATAGGATAACAATTTTACTAACAGAAACTCTTATCTGTATCTCTGAAGTGTTATTCGCACAAACTATATAAATGGAAAGTGACTTCACGAGTGTGTTTAAACGAGAAATAAGGACAAAATGCAAAGTGTTTTAGTATTTTCTTTACTGGTCCTAGGACTGACCGCACAGGCAACACCAGGCAAGTTTACATTATTTTTTAAATGAGACGAACGTCGTATAATATCGGTTAAAGGACCGGATTAATCGCGTCTATTTAAGTATTACATAGGTTTTGTCTATCCGTTAAAATAAATTAATACATTTAAAATGTATAAATTCGCGAAAATCCAAGACTTTATATAATTTAATTTTATGAACAAACATATCTCTAAATCAGGAACTTGAATTATTTAAAATGTCAAAAATCTTTTGTCAAATAAATAAAATATTTTGTTTTTAAAATTTTACAAGCATACTTACGTATATACTAATTAACAATAGATATTTTGCTATTTTTTTACAGCTGAGCCTTCTCCACTAATCGTGGGGGGTTCCCTAGCAAGTATATCGTCTTATCCTTCTCTGGCTTCCCTTCTGCGCTCAAATGATTATGTTTATTATACCCAACATTGTGTTGGCACAATCCTAACATCCAGAACTATTTTAACTTCAGCAAGCTGTGTATAGTAAGTTTTATTTATGTCTATTATTGTATTGTAAGGTAGGTGCAGAGTGTTACAACCATACTCTCGATTATTCAGTTACCCATTATATCGACACCCTCATTTTCGTTGACTTGGGTCTAAAAATCGACACAAAACGACGACGGGTAGTCTCTCTTATAGCCGGTCGGTCGGGTAAGTAAGGTCGTAACGGGTTCGAGCCCCGCCTGGATTAATGAATAATTCATCCTTTTGAATGTATTTATTCATATTTTAATTTCTTCGTTTGGGCACCAAGGCAAAAGCCCGGCGTCGAGTTCCACCACTCAACATGACATGTCTCGAATAATTTAGCGGAAAGCGGGTTCTTAATACTAGGTCCCCTCTGTCTCCCTTACTACACATGGAACACACTGTAAAGTTTTTTTTTTATTGTTTTAGTGGAGATAACCCCTCAAGATGGCGTATGCGCGTTGGCTCTAGCTGGGCTAACAGCGGCGGATCAGTGTATAATGCTAATAGAATCATCGTCCATGCATACTACAATCCACAAACCTTCGACAGTGATATTGCACTGATTCAATCTGCTGCTACCATTATTTACAACAGTGTTGTTAAAGCTGCAACTATAGCTGGATCAAATTACCAACTATTGGACAACCAAGCTGTAATATCTGTTGGTTGGGGTACAACTTCGGTAAGCGTATTATTAAGATATTCCTTATAATTCCAACTTCACTTGTTATCACGCCCCAATCTCCTGTCTAATAGAATTTTCTTAAACAAACCGTTTTTTTATTAAGAACAACAGTATTGTTATTTCAATAAACAGTCATCAAATGCTGATATTTAAATATTCATTTCGCGTAATGTCGAATCTAATAAAATATTTAATTGTTTACAGTATGGGGGCAGTAAATCGGAGCAATTACGCCATGTCGGTATTTGGACTGTGAACCAGAGTATTTGTAGAAGCCGTTATGCAGCTTTGGGAAATAGCGTCACAGACAACATGGTTTGCTCGGGCTGGTTGAACATTGGTGGGCGTGGTCAGTGCAGTGGTGATGGTGGTGGTCCCCTCTTACATAATAATGTAGTGGTAGGAATTAGCTCCTGGGGCTACTTATGTGGACAAGCGGATTACCCAGATGTGAACACTCGTGTTAGTCGCTACACTTCTTGGATTCAAGCCAATGCTTAAATATGTAAAAAAATATTTTGTTGATTATTCAAAATAATGAAATAAATGTATTTATTCAGAAAATAAAAAGTCTATTTTTAGTTATCGTTCGTAAATATGTTTCAAACCTCTTCATAATAGTAATCGATAATCGTAACCAATAATAAGATAATAAAACATTGAAATATGAATGGACAACCGAAACAAAATAAGCAGCATTTTACCTGCTTTTCATTAGATTAATTTGCTTCATATTTTAGATACATACCTATACACGTACCATGTACGAGAATAATATTATATATATTTTTTACAAACATTGTGTACTGTTATCTTTTCGTAGTTAGTATTAATCTTTTCGTAATTTCATCCTGTTCGAAAGCCTTGCCTTTTTACTAAAGAGCGAAAATCTAAATAATAGCTGGCTCTGAGTAGAACAACCCACAATTGTCTCTGTTACAGTCATACATAATATTTGAGCAAAAATGCATACATGTAAATATATGTATGTTAATGTAAAAATAAAAGTAGTTATTCAATAGAATTAAAAAAATATATGCTTAGTGTGCTAGGATATGTATTATTTTTTATATTTACCAAGTTCAAACACTTTAACAGTTTATCAAATTTTACCTTGTATCCTTAATGATAGCGTGACGCGGGGATTTTATTTATACAGCTAGTCACGTACCTAGAATAAGAAAATTATAAATTACTATACTTATTTCTGTAGAAAGGGCAAAATTATAAATTTTGTTCAGTGGGCCAATGCTGACTGTTAACGTGATGGTTGTGGGTTCGATTGTCTCTCGGGTTATTTTAGATTCTGCTTTCCGTTTCATAACGTTAACATGTACGACGTTACGAATACATAGAATAGAGTATCTCAGCACTGGGTTCTGTCTGCCTACCCTGTTATTAGCGGAAAAGTGTGAAATTAAAACAATAATGAGTTATAAAACCATTTTACTGACTTAGTTTAAAGAATGGAGAGAATAAACTGAGAAGTTAAAAAGATGAAATATTACTGGTGATGTGAACCCCAAATACACATATTCGAAAACAGGTACTCCTTACGAAACTTTATGATTTAACTTTTACCAAGTCCTTTATTTTATGAATAAATAAGAATACGGTTATATCAGGTGAAGGCTGTCATAAAAGCAAATAAGTTCTCATATTTTATTCAAGGATATAAGTGGCACGAGGGAAATTTAAGTTTCACGGCGTCAAATATTCCTGAACATTCAACACTCTAAGCACATTCTGAGAAAGACTCTCAGAAAACACAATACATACTAACAAATGCTTTTTAAATATATAAAATATAAACCTAAAAGGCAAAGAGTATATTTTAAGAATATAATAAAGCTCTAAGAAAATTTATTAAAAAATTACCAATAAACTGTCCTTGTATTTAACAAAATTGTCTTTTTCCATAAATTTGAACGCTCTGTGATTTCAAAATAACCGTGTTTTCCAAAGTACATATACTCGTAATTATTTACACGATAATAAAACACAAGCAAACAAATTTCAAATATTTATCTGTTTGTCTGTTTTTTGTTTACCCGGGCTAATCTCCAGAACAGCAGAATAGATTAATATAACAGTAACACTGAAAGGTAGAGAGAGTTGCGGAGCATCTTCTGGAATTCTTGGGGGATCGGAATTTACGCGGGGAAATCTGCGTTTGCCCTGCGCGCGCTTGTATGGGTGTGTAACAACTAAATATTTTTCTATTAAATATTTTAATAGATTTCCAAAAGATTTAAATTATGTTTTATTTAGAGCATAACTATTTAGATAACTATAGTAAAATTTGAAACAAATATTCGTATACTTCAAGTGGACGAAGCCGCGCGGAGGATGCTAGTTTGTCATAAAAACAATTATAACTATAAATAAAACGAATGAAATAAACTAATAATGAAATTTCTAAGCATGTAAAAAGCGAACGTAATATCTAAACTAGCACCGCAATTCCCTATGGTGAGTTCGGAAATACCTGCTATTTACCCCTTAACTATCTGGGTCGGCTATAAAAGCTCCCCGCCCTACGGTTTTCTACGTAGTCGAGACAAATTAAAATGGATAAATATTGCACTTTCTTTTCAAATGAAAATGAAGTTTTAGTATCTCAAAACGTAGGTATACCATAATATTTTACCCAGATATTTTTCTATATAAATAATCTTAGAGTAATTAATTATACAATAAGCAACTAAAAATATATGAATCGTTTTTTTTTTTCTTTTTTAAGTCACACAGTTCTTGTCACCGCGTGTGAAGATTTATTTTCACTTACTCTCAATTAAAATTGACCATCGCCTGTCATCGTGTCATATCGGTCAGTAAGAAATGTTATGCTATTACTCTTAACAACTTTTGATGAAAACATTTGGATATTTTTTACAGTTCAGTTGAGCTTTTATGGTTCTACATCTGATGTTTTAGATCTTCAATTTTTATATGAGAATAGAAAATGCTCATCACGTTCAATAAATTGTGTTAAGGCAAACCTACTGCCACTTTATGATAAAGTTATTATTTATTAATTTATTTATGATATTAATTGAATCCAATCTTGCTTAGACTTACTTATTTATTTAATTTACAATCTATATTTTAAGTTGCTAAAATATACATTTCATAGGCGAATCACATACAAACAAAACTAGCCAACACTAAAAAGAATATAATGGAAGACCGTAAATATTTGGTCAAAAGGTCTAAGTTGACGTTTGTTTAACAATAGAGACATTATTAGGGTCAAAATCCCTCTTCGGGACAAAAGCTCTCCAATGTTTGTGTTAGCAATATAAGTTTTTATATTTGTTTATTACAATAAAAAATAAGTTTACGTTAGTGGGATATTAGATCAGATTAGGTAATTGAATGTGCAAAGAATAACAAGTATGTATGAGTTCTTATCTGGTGTTTAGTTGAAAATAATGATGAAGAATATATTAGAGTAGAGTGTAAAAAGAGAAGGGCAAGGAAAATGAGAGGAGAGTTGGGTAGACTTTTCAAAACACATTGTCGATATCGAAATGTTCACGAAAAATTATTATATATTTTATACGCTGTATAGAAATATATAATTATTATACCCCGTTCCCACTAAGACATTTCTTATTTTCCACCGAATTCTGTAGGCATTGCCTGTTGAGCCGCGGAACTCAATGCCGCCCTTTGCCTCGTTACCAAAGTGAGGAAACGAAAATATTATATATTTCATTTCCTCGAGTGGGAATAGAACTCACAACCTGTTGCATTTACATTCACACATATATTCTATATATATACACATATATTATCCCGAATAAGGTGTAAACGCATAATCGTGTACATTTTAACTGTGTCACAATTACTTTAACTTCTATGTTTGTGAAAAAATAACGAATTAACTAAAGTTTCATAGTAAAAGACATCAATGTCAGAGGGGACGACTCGAAGGGGCACGGCGGCGCCCAACCACCTGGATCGATTTTCTACTTGAACTTGCTACGTACGGCATTGAGCAGTTGTAGCTGTTATTAAAGTACGGTCAGGGCTGCCTCAAGGCCTTTTTGTTTCAAACAAAAGGCCTATTTATATAGCTAAAGTTAGTTTTTAAATTCATTTTTTACGTTCTAATTTTTGACTAACTAAACTTTTTCTAGAAATATAAAATTGTTGTATTATTGAAAAATAATACACCTTATTCATATTTAAACATAAATATTGGCAGTTGAAAATGGATCTAAAAAAGTATCAAATTAACTTTAACTCAAAAAAATAGACGTAGGATGTAGCAAAAGTTAAAATAGCTACATTTCATGAATCCTCATTTAAAGTAACAGTACTTTGTGGTCCAGATTTCATAATTAGAAAGAAAATTGAGTTGCAAATTAAACCCACGCAAGTATGCTTAAATTTTTTTTAAAACACTTCATGTTGTTAAATTAAGACAAAATCTTTTATATAAAAATATCTAAATCTAACTAATATAAAGTTTATTACGTTCTTTTTATTAAGTATCTATTACTAACAATAATAGAAGGAAAATAAAAAAAATGGTATAACAGAGAATTTTAGAAAATAAGCATACTTATCTACACTGATTTAAATGTTTATAAACATAAAAAAGTATGTATGTACCGACTCGTTTCTGTTTCCATATAAATTTTCTTCTTTTTCTCTTCACCTTAGAATTTACTATAGAATTATTTGTCAGTCCGCTTGACACGGCGTTTAATGTAGGTCAAGAAATGCTTCTGTTGTGTACTATAATAATTATGATTACATACATTTTCTATATATTTAATTTATTTTTTTACACACGCTGTATCCACACATCGCAGAGTAGGCACAGGGAATCTGGGAACCTAGTATTTAGACACAACGTTCCCAGTAAGTCACTTCCTTTCTTAAAACATAGTATAACAATTTTCATGAATTTACAATATACCATATCACCACGTCCTTAATATATATAAATTAATTTTAATTTTGATATCTTTCTAATTCCTTAATAACAATAACTATATGAATTTCAATTCATTCAATAATACGGCCTTCAGTTATTTTCAGCTACATCATTAAATATTTACTATACTCGAGTACTACGGACATCGTCATTCTCCTTGAAATGTGAAGGTTATGCGGCATATATTTATTTGTAATTTGTTGTCATAGACATAGCGACAATGAACGTAGTAAAAATATTTTTTTCATAATTGGTTATAAAATATGTAACGGAACGACCGCACTCAAAACATGTACCTACGTATTTATGAAATTTACATTTTTCCTAAAATTGATTTAATTAGTTGATTTCATTGATTTGGGGCACAAGCGTGTGACTGTAAACGCGACAATTAATAATGCGATTATGAATTCTATTCCCACTCGAGGAACACAACATTTAATATTTTCTTTTTTTAAATATTTTTTTGACGAACGTAACATAAACGAGTCAAAATCTGGTGTTGCGTTTTGCAAAGCAAATGAAGTTTCTGGTTATGTTATTATGCACTTTTTATAAAATAGCTTTAAATGAAATTGGCCAAGTACGACTCAGACTGGCCTACCGAGGGTTCCGTACCTATTTCAAGTTATGAAATGAACTACAACTATAAGTATGTGTGAATATAAAATACCTAACTCTAATTTTTTGGATTTTTTCTTCATTTGTATTGTAATTTCTCACGTCGTGCCAATTTTCATGACTGTAGAACTTTGAAGAACTTTGATTACATGACGATTTTCGTATAGAAAGCATCAAAAACGATGCATAAACTCTCTTGACAGACGAACAGACAGACAACAAAGTGATCCTATATGGTTTCCGTGTTTTTCCTTTTGTACCTCAAATAACCTTATCAAAAGTTTATATGAGTTACAAATGTTAATTATTGTTCATGTCTTACAGTTATCTATATATATAAAAGGACTTGTCCTCACTGACTGAGGTAAGACGCACGCACAGCCGTAACCGCTGATGGTAGAAACGTTAAATTTGGACAAAAGTTTACTTTCGTAATCTGGACATCCACTAAGAAGGGATTTTGAAAAATTTTAACCCTAAAGGGGTGAAATAGGGGTTCAAAGTTTGTATGGAAAAAAATTTAAATCGGCACCGATTTTTATAAAATTTGAAATTTAGATTTTTAAAAGTATTTAATTGAACACGTGTTTCATCGTTTTCTAGAATTCTCCCCCTAAGGGTGCAAATAAGGGGTTGAAAGTTTGTATAGGTTTTTTTTAAATCGTCACCAATTTTTATAAAATTTGAAATTCAGACTCTTAAACGTATATAATTAAACACATGTTTCATGGTTTTCTAGAATTCACCCCCTAAGGGTGCAAATAAGGGGTTGAAAGTTTGTATGGAAAAATTCTTAAATCGCCACGGATTTTTATAAAATTTGATATTTAGACTCTTAAAAATATTTAATTGAACATGTGTTTCATGGTTTTTCAGAATTCACCCCCTAAGGAAGCAAATAAGGGGTTGAAAGTTTGTATGGAAAAATCTTTAAATCGCCACCGATTTTTATAGAATTTGAAATTTAAACTCTTAAAAATATTTCATTGAACACATGTTTCATAGGTTATTAGAATTCACTCCTAAATACGCAAGCGAAGCTGCGCGCGTCCGCTAGTAATATATAAAATACTGATTAATAATTTTCGTTTCTCCTAAGAAAGTTGAAAACATACAACGATTACTTTAAGAAGAATTGATGTTTGTTGCGTTCGGAATAATAAATGTCCTACTCAATATCGTATACACTTTGAGATCAAACAGCATAGGTACTTCATCCTGAGGGAATTTATTCTTTTCCTTCAACAATGACATCTAAATGTAGAAGGAAAATTGTAATTATGTTTATTGACTAGAGACTTTATAAGTACTTGCTTTATCTAGATACTTTTATCACATATAATAATATATCAATCAATATTAATTTGTAATTTAGACACATTAATGATTTTCAATCATTTTTTTTGCAAGTGGTATTGTTTTCATTTTCCTGCTCCAGCAAAAAAATCTCGATTTATCTTGAATTCCAGCGGAGAGTGCAGGACGGAGTGCCTTGACACTGGATTCTCTTTGCTTATTCTGCATAACGGGATAAAGTGAAACGCTGGAAAAAATGGCTTCTGCATGTGGTGTTCTTCTGCAACACTAACCCAAGTAAAAATTTGTACAAACCACATACCACAAAATAATTCAGGATTGTAATTCTTAATAAAAATAAATTTTATCAATAATTGAACCTATTTATTATATTTATAATGCAGGGGAATTAAAATATTGTCCCTCTTTACTATGTCGTTAATAGACTTGGTTTAGAAAATCGACTGCCCCACAAACAAAAGGTGCAATAAAACAAAGAACCCTTTTTGAAACAACAATGACTACTTCACTTGAATTACCTGAACTTAAAACAGGTTAGTTTCATAATATATCTTCTGTAATTTTCTGTATAATTATATTATTATAGCAAATTTTCTAGTAAATATGTTTTATTATCCTGCATATAGCAAGGAAGGAAGAGGGAACTTAGTGTTAAGACACTATTCATCATCTTCCGCGATTTTTCGAGACAGTATGTATAATTTATTCTCCTGTATTGAATCGATCCCACTACTTTTACGTTTATGCTGTACCAATTTCAGGATTGTAGGTCAACGAGAAGTACAATTTATAAAAGATCATATTATCTTGTATTTTTAATAGACTAATAATATAAGTTTGTAATTATTTTTTTCTATGAAATACCTATAAGTTTTCAGTTTTCAATTCTTTTCCTTTAATTATATTGCAAGTTTTCACTTCGTGCCAAATTTCATAACTGTAGGTCTAAGGGAAGTACCCTACAAGTTATGATTACGCGGATTAATGGCATACAAAATGCAGCAGATTCGACACATAAATGCTCGTATCTTTTTTGTAGATTTTTTCTGTGCTTTAAAGGACCATCGATCTAAATATTTAATATTAAAATAAGCTGGATACCTTTACGCGATCTTGAGATAAATGGTCTTGACAGACGGGCAGTCGGACAACAACGAATGTAGTGAACTATGTGTAACTTAATTAATTATAACTTAATAGTTACGCAAAATGAATATACAATAAAGTCACTCTACGATTTCGTTATTTTGTAATAAATTACATTTTTTTGGGTCTCAAGAAATTATATTAAGCTATATTAAAGTAGCAAATGCTAACAATTGCTACAATATACATAAGTAATAAGTAAATACATAAGGCCGGGGCCGGACATATGCGCAGGCAGCTTACTGACTTCCCTTATTGATTAACACGTAGCGACGTAGCACGTGTAAGCTGGCTAATATTTACTTCACAATAACGAGTTTATTATCTAATGGGTTATGGTATGAGGTTAACCCATTAAGATGGTCTTTTGTTAACGTTCTACTGGTTAGGTGTGGAGATCATTTTAATGACTATCAACTAACTTGACTTATAAATTGTAAGTTTATGTATCTATTATTCAAACATAATGTATATATACGTTTATATTTTCAAGAAAATATATAATACGTGAGGTTGAGGTCTGCCGTGGCGCAGGGTTACAAGCGTGTGATTGTAAACGTCACGGATTCGATTCCCTCTCCATGGAGTACAGTCAATATTGAATGACCTAGAAATAAAAAACTGAAAAGTAGAATTAGTTGTGTCTGCGCGTGTAATTTAAGACAGATGATTATATTTTAGTTTTCCAGTTTTAGTTTCCATCTACATATTCCCCGAATTATGCTAGTCAAAACGACGCATTTCAAATATAAGGTTCCTTGAACGAAATTGAACCTGCAACTATCGCCTAAATTGACATATTTTCAACTACGCCACTGCAGCACATGTCAATATAGAATGAAATAGATTTATTATAAACATAATTACTAGTGAATCAAGGTTTATCTACGATACTGGAAACAATCAATCACATGGGACGGCGGCAATGGACATCAGTAATAAAGCACACGGCGACATTGTTGTTGATTAACATGTTTATTACTTATTCTAATTATAGTTTCGTTAATAGTATACAAATCTATACATTTATAAGCAAATATTTTTTAAGGAAATTTAATTTAATATTTTTTTAAATAATTTATTTTAACATCATTTTAGGTATAACTTAACACAAATGTAATTGTAATAAAAACAACCCCGCATAATGTCTTGACAATTCGACAGTGTGTGTGTTAAATTGGAGTTCCTCTGTCTACCCTGCTATATGCGGGTTACAGAGAAGTTACCATATTCGCTTTTTTTGTTAGAAAAATATTGAAATAAACGTCAAAATAAAATAAGATAATTATTTAGAAAGTACCCAATGATTTGACCCCATTGTCCTTACTCGTATACCATAATTATTTCTGGACCAAAGCTATTTGTTTGTACCAGTCTAACCCTTCAGGTAATGAATTTTGCTCTATGCACTTATTTTGTATGAAAGTAACTACAAATATAAATTTATAATGATTTTTTTCCAATAATTCCAGCTTGATACCTTAGCATAATCTCGAGTTAAGTGGTATTAGTATTAGTGGAAGACGGACAACAAAATTATCCTATAAGGATTTCATTTTTCCCTTTTGAAATACGGATCTCTAAAAAGCTTGCGCATTGTTTTACCCGTGATTAAGGAGCCAGAATCTATTTAAGAGTTGGCTCTTTGTCTTATAAAGGGCTAATGAAAAAGTAACTCTCCATTCTAGCTAACTAATTTAATTTGTGAACTAGCGACCTGCTTGTGGCTTCGCCCGCTTAAACTATACTATTATTTAGTGTATTTATATTATTTATCAAATAAATTGTAGTAAAACCCCCTTTTGTTCGTAAAAAACTGATTATAATAAAAAAAATGTTTGGTTATTTCGTTTCATATCGATCTGGGCGGTAAGTACTCACGCGCGGTAAACGCACGTTTTCCCGTACTTGTACTTGTACTTTTATCATTATATCTATGGATATTGAAATTACTGACTAGTGTCTAGGTAATTCGTTCTCTGTTTTCCGTCTGAATTCGCGGCATTGCGTATTGCTTTTCCTTGCCAGTGGGTCACTGAATGAAATGTCAAATAAAAATAAACATGATGCAAATAAGCTTCATTTGGAATAGTTAAAGATTTTTTATTACGCTTACTAAAATCAATGAGAAATGTTAAAGTTACCTTGAGAAATGCTGCTGTAGCCGTCGGGTGTCATCAAGGGTGTGTCCCCGCTACTGAACATGGTTCTTTATTCGCTTTTTGTTTCTATCACAATTTAAAACACAAGTAGTTCATTACGATTTCTATTGTTTTTCGAAATTTAAAAATTGATTTGTAATAAATACTGAATGAGTAACGTCAAGGTGGTACGGTTCAGTCGTGGTACGATTATACATACGAGTATTACAAACATAGGTCAGATCAATGTTTAAATTTAAAATATTTTTGTTTTTCTCATCTAACTTTGATAAGAACTGCAGTAATGTTTTATCATTATTCATTTACCGTGCAAAATTTCTAACCAGAAAATTAAAGTTCATTAAAAAAATGTACGGATATTAAAATGGGATAAATTAATACATAAAGGTTAAGTATATTAGCAAGAGACGTTTCATTTCATAATGAAATAATATCGTTGAAATATTCTCGTTCTAAGAAATAAATACCCTAAATAATTTGTCCGCAATTGTGCGGTAAAACCTTCGTCGTAAATCAAACTAAGGGCGCTCCTTTGGGGTCGTATACACTGCTTTATGTTACCATTTCATATTTGACTTATTGGACTTAATTTGTAAATATATACATATTCGAGGAAAGACAGATGGGTTTATATAATAGTTTTTTTTATCTTTCTTATTTTTTCTCTGTATTTTACTCGCCAGACAGCATTGCATTTACACACTTCAATTAAAGTGATTCACATTGTTTTCAAAAATTAAATAAAAACTGCATCATTCAGGCTTTTGTACCATGACAAAAAACTGTAGAGTTGATGTGGAATTCACTAGGTTAGCTCCATTTGCACTTGACATTTTTTAATTAAAAGAGTGAAGCTAACAATATATTGAAATTTCATTGCATCATTTAATAGGTATAATGTGAATCCTAAAAGTCAAATTTAATAAAACACGTTTAATATAACACGTATGTACATCTGTTGGAATTAATTAAAGCCTTAACGAGTACATCGTATGCTGCTAAATGAGCGCAGCAATAATTGCTAATTTGATTTAACATTGTATTGGGAGTTCTGGTATGCTATTTTCGTTGTATAATATTACTTAAATTTTGTTTTCATTTTTAGTTAAAAGGTCAAAGCTTATTTAGCATTATAATTGAAACCTGGTTTTGGTCTATTTATAGTTATTTTTGTTGTTGTATTTTGATGTTAGTTAAATTTACATTAAACTAATAACGGCATTAAGTTCCTCCATTCAACATTCAACGTCTTAAAAATTAGGCAGTGCGTGGGGAATGGAGTATCTTAACACTAGATTTCTTCTTCCTCTCCTTCTATATGCGGTTTTTTTTTCTTTTATTTCATATATTCTTACATAATTAAAAGTAGAAACAGGAATATACTACCTAAATATATTTTAAGATATTGACAAATTAACAAAAAAAGGTTAGATAAAATTTTATACATCAACTTTTTACTAAAATATAAAACAATTTTCTTCATATTTTATTAATGTATGGATTTTTAATATGAATTGTATTTGTTATATAAAAGAGATGTCGTCGCTCTAATCACTTGACCCAGTTTCCCGCTTTAAAACTTGGGCATTCCACTACCCTGCTTCCATAATTCTTACGCCAGCAAACTTGAATACGGTTAATCTATACTTATAATGAAGCTGTTAAACTTTTTACTCTTAACCAATAGCATTTCATTATTGAAATTGAGTTCGATTAACTTAATTTATTTATTATATTGACTAGTTTTTCTTTATTTGTTAAAAAAAAATATATAATTGGTTTTTTTTTATTTTATTTTGATTTTATGAATTTATTGAAAGGTTATAATTTTGATTTATAGAATATTTTAGATAACATTAAGTACTAAGCAAAATACCTAACAAGTAAGATGATAATAATAATTTAAATATAATCATGTTTAATAAAATATTGCTTTCAAGCTTCGAGATATGTTCCAAGTAATAAAGACTTGATTTAGTATAACAGGGACATATATTTCCTTATAATTTGTTAAATAAATATTTTTTTTCATATGAAAATGTTTAGTTCTTACAAAAGTTCTATCAAAACTATACCATAAGAGATACTCTTATACGTATATACTTCTATCCTATTATTATAGTATACAGGAAAACTCAATCAGCAAAAGTTACGTGAAATTACATGTAATTTATAAAAATCGCACTTCACTGAATTAAAGATTTCACTATAGACATTGATATTGCACTGTCATAACCTATAAGATCTTTACACGAATTCTGCTTTACAAAGAATATTTCACTGTAATTTGCCTAGCGAAAGAAAGCACGTCGGCACAAGCTTGGTGGTTCGCCACCACTGCCACCACCGACCCCATGATCGCGGCATTGAACATAAAACATAGCTATGTACAGCTTTTTATTTGATTAGATGTACGTATATAAAGTTGTTTAGGTCGTAGTCGATACTTTGTTGTCAATGTCGTTAAATTTCAAGGTTCAAATTGATGTATGTTTCAATCGTATAGTATATTCTTAATAAAAAACCGGTTAAGTGCGAGTCGGACTCTCCTACCGAGGATTCCGTATCAATTTCATGCACCAATTGTAGGTCAACTAGAATTATAGCTTTTAGAAGACAAACAGAAAACCGTGTGATCTTATAAGGATTCTGTTTTGGAACCCACAGCTATATATGTGTATACACTGCCTCAGTATGTCACAGGGCGAAGACGGAGTATTGAAATGAATGAGAGTAGTAAGTGTATTGTTACGTAAAAAAAAACAAAAGTGTAATTCTGTTTGGGCCGCAGGCAACAAATACTTTTCCAATCTGTTTCTTCTGGATGAGATCTGTTTATCTGTTAAATTTAACTATATACCTAACGGCAGCTTTCCAGTTGTTTTATATATAAAACATCTTGAAAGTTATATAGATATAACTAGCAGACACGGGCGGCTTTGCCCGTTTGAAGTATAAGAATATTTATTTATTAAACATATTTATAATACTATTTTCAGTTTAAATTTTAATAAACCATGAAACGAGTGTTCAATGAAAGAAATTTTTTTAAGAATCAGAATTTCAAATTTTATAAAAATCTGTGCCGATTTAAAAATTTTTCTATACAAACTTTCAATCCCTATTTCGCCTCTTCAGGGTTAAAATTTTTCAAAATCCTTTCTTAGTAGGTTACATTAAGAACATAAACATCTGTCCAAAATTAACNATAATAAACTTAACTTGTCTATACCATTTCTAAGCCTCGATTTGTTCTATGGTGGGTTTATTGTGAGAAAAGATAAAACACCCACCAGCTGAATCAACATGAGCCGACGAAGACGTTACCAGTATCAAGTAAACATTATTCGAGATGAGATCGACAGTTACCAGGTTGTAATCTTAAAAAGGGAATACCTTAACAAAAAGATTTACTTTATTATATACCTAACATAATATGTTGATTTTTTTCATGTTTTTTAGCCTCAAGGGGCAGCACGATGGACGGACGATTTAAAGAAGGTGGCTGGCACCGGATGGATGCGAGAAGCCCAAGACCGGGATGGTTGGCGCTTGATGAGGGAGGCCTACGTTGAGCAGTGGGCGGCGAAAGGCTAATGAAAAAAAAAAAATCTCAATTTATCATACGTATTTCCCCATTTGTAATTTCATATTTATTATCAGGGCTGTGTCATATTAAATTCTATCTATATTATAATATTTCTTAATCAAACAATATTAATAGCACTTCCTACTTAAATTAATCAGATAGCAACGCCACTTAAGCATTATCGCATTGTATGTAGGTACCTACTTATGTCTCGCTGTCCAGACTGTTATCGATTGGTAGAAGTCGTTAAATCATGTCAACCTTGGACTGCCTGACAAGCTGACGCCGCACATCGTCCCGATTTCAAACGAAAAACAGGGAAAAACGACTGACAAACGGGAATATTGACAGGAATATCCGAACTGACTTTGTTTGGCTTGTCCTTTGTTTACATAAATAGCCCAGTCGTGGCGCGGGGGCACAAAGTGTGACTGTAAACCGACTAGTTGTAGGTTCGATCACCACTCGACGAAATGAAATATTTATTTAAATTCATATTTCCATTTCTTCGCTATAGTGTCAAAGCAAAGCGCGGCGTTAAGTTTCGCCATTCAACACGTCAATGCCTCCGAAATTTGGCGGAAAGTGGAGAACAGAAGTGTCTTAACACTAGGTTCCCTTTGCCTACTCTTTTGTGCGCGGGATACAGCGTGAAGCTGATTTAATTTTTTTTTTTATAAATCATGTAAAAATATAAGAGAAATGTGGAGTTTGTCTAGTTTTGTCCATTGCAGTAAAAATAAAATCATCTGTCGACGAGAGACGTTTCAAGTTGTACAATTTTTAATTTTCTCTTTGTTCTGGTACTGTCGCGCTGACGTAGAAAAAATTAAACTGGTCTGCGAGATCTCATAATATCTAAAAAATATTTTGAAAGCTTAACATTGTTTTTTTTAAGATGACTAATTTTATTAAATTAAATTAACTGCCATAACGGTTATGTTAAATTTTAGTGATTCTTATTGTTAATTTAGTGACCATAAAATTGTTTTTAGCCTACAATATTTACAAATCAATAGAACTTAAAAGATACCTCAGACCTTGAAAAGTTATACTATCGAAGTAATAAACTGACTGGATAGCAAAACTGACAGTACAAAATATAACGGTACCTCAATTATAAATTCAAATGGGACATCAGCTGAAATTTTAGGTAAAATTTCACTTAAAATATCCCTCTCATTTCCTTTTATCAACAACTTGAAGTTTCATTGTTCAGCGCTATCTAGAAGTAGACGACCGTGACCGTTTCACGGCTGCTGATGTATTAAACTTTATAATGAAGTATATTACTCAATGGGAATTATAAAATTTTCATTTCGGTATATTTGTAATAAAGTTGAAATGTCTGTGAATTAGAATTTTATGAATTTGTAATACAACAGTCCTCTTTGTGTTTAAAGTATTATTAATATGAACATTTTTTTCTTTTTTACTTGCTCAATATATTGAAATTCATTTTTGAATTTCAATCTCAAATTATTATTTTATTATATTAAGATGTAGATTTCATTGTATTGCTGTATCCTGTATATAGCAGAGGAGGCGGAGACAACCTAGCGTTAAGACACTCAAACACACACACACTTATTACAAATAAACATAAATTTTATTCTACTTAAACTTAACTGTTAAAAGGCGCCTTTTATTGAAGTAATGATCACTTTTTATAATTTAGCGAGCATTCTTGTATATAGGGCAGGGCAGGGTCGACCGCAAGGGTCACGCGATATAATCTGCCTGCCGTCGTCCTTTGCTAGTGGAAACAAACGTTATATGTATATTGCTATCTCTTCAGTTAAGAGGATAAACTTATTACAATGTTATAGAACACTTTAATTAGGTAGTATAGAAAAAATAATAAATGATTAAGATAATAGTCAAACCCAAACAGTATTTGAACAATGTATGTATTTTTATTTGATCTCTGATCTCTGAACGTATCTTACCTTAATGTTAGATTTTGAACATTCTACAGTTATATATGTATTTAAAGACACTTATTACAAACTTTTTTTTGAGATTGCTTTTTTAATAAATTTTAATTTTTACTTACACTACAGACTTATAGTCCGTACCTTTTATCATCTTATAAATTCAAATTCAAATATTTTCTTTATATACTATAAGTGATATACATTTCTTTTAATATTTTTTTTCTTTAGATATTATCTAGAACTAAATTTCTGTTATTATATACATATACTAGCGGACCCGGACGTGACTACGCCCGCTTAAGCTGACAACAATAACGAACGAATGATAAAACGATGAACGAACAATATCAAAAAGAAAATTTTTATGTGTCTCATTAGGATAAGTCGGCGCGCGCCATGTATGAGTTAAGCAAGCTCATTTTGGGTGTCGTTTTCTTAAAACAACAAACTTTACAAACCGCTGCTTAGCAACGGTCGCGTAGCGATGGTTGTTATTAACATGACGGAATAAATTGCATGTCAAATTAATAAGTATTTTAATATATTAGTATATATCGACAATATTACAACTATGAGAAAAAAAGTATCCTCTGTTCATCCCGAGAGCCTCAAATATCTATCTAATATATGAGTATTTTATCACAATTAAATTAGCGTTTTTTCCCTGATTGCGTAAAAGACAGACAGATAGACAGACAGAGTTACTTTCGAATTTATAATATAGGTATGGATTTCTATATTTATACAATATCTCCTTAAGAGAGTCTAAGTTAGCAAGTTACAACTAAAATGAATACATTTTAGTTGCAACTTGCTAACTTAAATATAACACTATAATCTAAACCTACATGCATAAAAAAAATAAACATTCATTATAAACAAATTTAACTTAATTGATTATAAAAAGATAAAAATGCTCATTACCGATTAAAAGATAATGGAAATCGAGGCCAAAGGGACTTTTAAACTAAGAAACGTAGATCACCTGAATGTCTCGATGTATCACCTGGATATTTATGTGTATATTTATACATTTCTATGTGGCACCTGCCGACCTCTCCACTGTCACGCGCGTCGTCGATCCCATTAATTCTACCGCCAAACTTGTTTATTAAAAATATAAAATCCACGACACGAGTATTGGACAAGCCTTGGTGACCGTACCTGGGCAAATTAAGATACCAGGCGGAGAATGTACGGCCAATCAGAGCAAGAATGGGTCGGCCGAGATGCATATTTTTCGGATACCCTGGCATACACGTTGTGACTGAATTGTTGTACATACTTCTCGGGTATCGGGGTGCCATCGCTGTCAGGCGTTTCGCCATTCAAGCAACGGGTGACAGCAACGTGAGGTCACGTGAAGAACCTGCCACATGCGCTAACCGCAGCAGCCCTCACCCCGCCAACCACTCCTCTGGCCGCCTAATGAAAAGGGAGCGTAGGAATAAAAAGATCGGAACTGTAGCCCTTGTGGCAGCCCTAATACTATTAACATCCAAGATCTCGGTGACCATAAACATGGTCTCCACCAAACCTTAGTTTTGAGTATTTATGATATTGATTTAAACGGACATAGTCATATAATATCATATAAGTAGTTCCCATTAAGACACTTCCATTGCCCACTATCCGCCGAATGTTTTGAAGTTGCCCGTTGAGTGCGTTTTGCCAAGGAAATGAAAATATTAAATATTTCATTTCAGTGTCATAATACTAAGTTCTCAGGTTCTCTCTGCCTACTCAGATATATGTGGGATACAGTGTTAAGCTAATTTTGTTATATTTTTTTATATAATAATTTTATTTACTATCTTGATAACTTTTTTATATATTTAAACAAAGCCGAAGGAGCCGATAGTGTTGATAATTCAAGTTAAGTAGATACATGATAGTTTTTCAAGAAAGAAGATCATATCTCAAGTTTGCACGTAGTTCACCCAACGTTAAAATAACATTATTTAGAGCATATTGTACATCTTTTTACATGTGCAGCCTGTGGGCAGGATATACACAAAAATCTTATAGGGCTCTCCGCGTTCTGTACAATAACGCGTTCAGGGTGCTGTTGAGGCTACCTCGATGCTGCAGTGCCTCAGGCATGTTCGCTGAAGCGCGTGTTCACTGTTTTTACGCCCTAATGAGAAAAAGATGCAGGTCTCTGGTGCGAAGGGCACGGGGTAGTGCCAACAAAATCCTGAACATGATATCCAGTAGACTGGATTGCATGTACATGAATCATTGCTGTTCCGTTGCGAACGGGACGATGATTCATGTGTGTTGTAACATTTATTTAAAAATATAATTATAACTTACCTAGTCTGTAAGAAATATTGTTTACTAACCATAATGAGTCACTGGACACTAAAATAAAGTAATTATTAT
>JAKRZM010001239.1:0-26000 GCA_036379175.1 Heliconius cydno galanthus
TGCAAACATATATTATATGAATAATTTAGTAGTTAAAGCGGGCGAAGCCGCGAGGGGGTCGCTAGTTACTTATAAATCAATTTATCACCGCCGCCCGCTTCATGTAAAACTAGACGAGCTACAGACGCTTTGAAGGCCTTAAAGGTTGATATAGATGACCGCAAGTAGGTCATTTGTTGGTTTTGTACAACTACCGCGTTTAATTGGCACTGCACTAAGTAGTAGTCTGAATACCCTAAAGGGGTATTGACTGTAAAATTGAGTCTAGTGAGAGAGATTTGTAGCCAGTCACTTTGCATTTTATTATTTTCCGAATATATTAATAATTAACTTGTTACAACCTGTACGTACCTTTTTAATGTCAAAAGTTTTATTTAATCAACTTTTTACCTTCACTAAAAGTGATCTGTCCAGAGTACACATATCGACCGGCGAGTATGAGGTCTTTTGTAATACCAGTATGCGCTGGAACAAATCTAACTCATTGGTAACTGCCACCGGGGGATCGTTCTCATACTTTAGACTTCTAACCAATAGTTCTGTTCGCTCCATCTGAAAAACCATTCTTAATAATAATAATAATAAAAACCTTATATGCTAAATTTATACGTTACTGTAAATTAACATTATGTCAATATTATGTTTTTGAAGCAAAAAAAATTGCAACATTAAAAAATTTGCAATAAATTCCTTTTGGGATAAGTAAAATGATCGGGCGGGAGCGGGTATTTCCATTATGAACTATGCCAATTTCTTTTCATTTTGACTTCTTTAAGTTTCCCTGAATTTTCCAATGACGGATTCTTCTCTACTTGTTGATGTAAGTGCTTACCAATATAAGAGTTAAAATTGCCAATAACTACGTGATTATTGTTGTAATATGCTGCTTTTAAGACTCGGTCGTAGGTTTCTGTGTCTAGTTTATCCTCTTTTTCCCTTGGCATTTCTTCATGTGAGCGAACATTTTTAGATATAAAACTGTAATTCTGTCCAAAATCCCTTCATATACTACGATTCTTTAGGCTTAATCAGGAAACTAGCTTCTTTAAGTCCGTAGGATTTGCCTTTGTGACATTATTTTTGCTTTCTTCTGAAATGAGAAGACCAGGAGAAGAGGTGTTCTGGTGGTCTGCTCATTCTGTTGATTTTTAGTAAGTTTTGGTTTATATTAGATGTGACTATTTTTGTAGGTTCTATCCTGAGTGAACGGGTATTCAATGAGCATAGATATTACATATATTTATGTTCTACTTTATTTTTATCTAATTTCATATGTGTTTCTTCTATTTTATTTATGTTTGGCTGTTGTAATCTATACGGTGAGCGTTTCTTTGTTTCTTTTTTATGATGCCCATGATAAAGCTGTCAGTGATTTTTATTGTTACTATCACTTTTTTCACTCTATTGTGTATAAGTTTATAACCTTAATATAACACTTGCTGTGATTCATTGACCACAAATTGTTCTTTGATTTGATAACTCGTTTGTTTTACCAGCATTGTACCATATTAAACTTTATCTTTCATGGAGCTCTGTGCTGTACGTTTTTACTCCTTCTTAATAAGCAGTTATGAAAATTTCGAGGTCGTCGTTGTACAATGTTTAACTGTAAACGTGATGACTTTCAGAGACTGATTTCCATTCAGGAATGCCTTATTTCAATTTCTTCCTTCTGGTAACAAGACAATGCGCGGCGTTGAGTTTCGCAATTCAATACACGATGTCTCGAAGTCGAGTGGTATATAGGGAACGACACACTTACACTTACACTTAACTTAACACAAGGCTCCCTCTGCCCTATGGAGGATACAGCGTAAAGTTAAAAAAATATAAGATGCTGCTGCCTATTTTAAATATAAAAATAATACATACTTCTGCATGAGTTCGATGAAAGGTATCAACAAGTAGAAACAGACCCAACGCATGAAATATATCGTGGTAAATCAGATATATTGTTTCGAAGCCAAAATTGTCTGCAAACATTGTTATAATATAATGTAAAATCGCTTTTCGATGGCACATTTTATTTGACAATCAGTTATATGTTTAAATACCTCTTCATTTAAATATGAAATTCACCGTATTTTATTTAATATTAAACAAAACTAAATTTGTAAAAATCGTTACAATTTCAAATTAAATTTATTATTTCAATAATTACTTTCGCATGACATCCAAAGGACAATCAGGTAAGTAGTCGTCTCTAAATGCAGCATGAGGTTCAGGAAAGCCCCTAGCAACAAGAGGCCGTTAACATCAGTTGTGTCTCTGATAATTTCACATATAATTATGTAACATTTTGATAACCGACGTATAGTATACTCAATACACTCTGATGTTACTGGAAACAAGATTATTTTTAATATAAAGTAGGTTATACTATTATAGTTCTTTACTAACTACCCACTCGCGGCTTCGCCCGCTTAAGCTTACTGTTTTTTTTAAGCTTCACGCCGTATCCCGCACACAGCACTGTAGGCAGAAGCAATATAGTGTCAGAACACTCACATCCCCACATCCCCAATTAAGTCAAATTCTTGAGGCATTACGTATAGGAAACGCTGCTTTGACACCACAACAATGAAAACAAAATAAAATATTAAATATTTCATTTTGTATGGCCTCAAGTTATTGTTGCAATAACGCTATATTACTGAATAGCTTCATCTTAGTCAGTTTAGTATTGTTTAGACTATTTTATAAAATATATAAAATTTCAAAGTCTGTAACATCCAAATGCTGGTTACTTTATTTTTTTAATAACAAAGAAATCTATATTTAAGCTTTAAAAATCAAATGTGTATAATAGAACCTGTGAATAAAATAACCAACGAAAGAAGATATAATTAAATTATCAATANAGTTGAACAAACGTTTATTCTCATAAATTTTCAAAATTATAGTAATACTAGAATTTACTTTAGTATTGTTTAGACTATTTTATAAAATATATAAAATTTCAAAGTCTGTAACATCCAAATGCTGGTTACTTTATTTTTTTAATAACAAAGAAATCTATATTTAAGCTTTAAAAATCAAATGTGTATAATAGAACCTGTGAATAAAATAACCAACGAAAGAAGATATAATTAAATTATCAATAAATTAATATTATCAATATTTTCTTTAGCAAAACTTATTAGTTTTTTATGAAATCTCACCTGAATCGGCTATATTTCCTAGTCTGGAAGTATTTCTACGTAAGTTCTTATTTTTTTCTATTTTACGTGCTGAATACACGAAGGCAAGTTTTGGTTTAATCATCTTGTTATTCATATACTCTTCTATTCCTTTATCTATTAAAGGATACAGTGTAAGTAGTTTGAAATAAAAGTACGTAAAAGAGTGAAGCATCAGAGTTGAGGATATTGTATACATATTAGATAAAGATTACCTTCTTCGTTTTTTCTGTCAATAAACAATTGATGTAAAGTTTCATTTAAAATTGTTGTAGTTGCTAAGACATTTCCAGAAAACAATATCACTTGTAGAATGCACAGTATATCCCAGATACGCACTATGCTCATAAAACTCTGAAAAACAGGAGCTGCGAGAGGACGTCATATATTATATAATTATATAAAAAATAATAGTTAATAGTTATTTGTATTATGCTATGTAAATATATCAAGACGTACAATCACTAAATGTTTTTTTTAAGAAACAATCCGATACGAATATCGCAAATATTCCCCATGCATATATCATATATATATGCACAAGTAAATCTGTTCTTCTGTCTCCTAGAACACTTCTGTAAGAACAAATCTTTTCATGTATCTGAAAAGAAATTAAATAACTAAATTTAAGTAAGTAAGTAAGAATTTAACTAACTTTTCGTGTACTGATATTTGAAAATGTTTTAATTACTTTTTTACTATTCATTGCTTATTATTTATTTCTAACCAAATGGAAGGCCGTGCCCTCAAGTGTGATTGATACCAGTTAGACTACTGAGTACTGAATGTAACGCGATACTGCCAATGTCGATTAAATCAAATTAAGATTTTTGAAATAATTTAAATTTACCTTATCCAATTTTTCAAGATTTCGGACCATATGGGCAATCCTTTTCGATGAAGTCGTGGCACCTATCATAGCAACAGAGAGCATCAAACAATAGTTGATCATTTTGATGATGTCGATCATCAATATACTCTTCCCCTTGTCGTCATTTGCATTTATAACGTGGAGCATTATGATAAACAGTATATATGAGCCTAAAATATCGATTATTCTCTGGTCATTATCTGGTCCTTGTGTTAAATAAAAGTAAATCAGCTTCACGCAGTGTCTCGCACACTGCAGGGTAGACAGGCAAAACCTTCGTTCCTCGTTTTTGCTAGATTATGGATGCATTGCGTGTTAAGTGGCAGAACTTAACGCCGCACTTTATGCGTTCCAATTGTGAAAAAATGAGGAGCGATTTAACAAGTTAAACCTTGAGTAGAATCCTCTTTTCGCAGATTGTAGAGTTATCTAGGACAGAGACAACTCGACAATCTTAGTGTCATATTACTTCATATACACACTGTAAAGAATTTGATTTTAGCTATTATTTTGTAAAGTATTTATACCAAATGTTGTATATAATAAATGAGTTGAATAGATGGTCTCGTCTCATAACTATCGGCGTAATGCCATAACCCCTAGATCTTCCGCTTTCTTTCTTGTTTATATTCTATTTTTTCCCAATATGTTTCATACTCATCATCATAATCATCATCGACAGCCATCGATTGTCCACTGTTGGACATAGGCCTTTCCCAAATCGCGCCAACACACTCGAACTTCAGCTATTTGGACCCATCCGCTTCCCGCCAATCTCTTTAGGTCGTCGGTCCATCTAGCAGGGGATCGTCCCGCCGAACGTTTTGTACGGGGTCTCCACTCTAGGACACGTCTGCCCCAGCAGCCGTCGGCTCTAGGACAAATATGCCCCGCCCAAAAAAACAATGTGTTTGAAGTATGATGATTATGATCATATTTTTTAATATATAAACAGTAATCACCAACACTTAACACCGAGGTTTAAACTGCTCAATTATTTATTTATAGCTTCACGCTGTATCCCACATACAGTAGGGTAGGCCGAGGGAACCTAGTGAAAACACACTTATTCCCCACTTTAGGTTGACTGGCAGAACTTAACGCCTTTGTGCCAAAGCGAAGAAATAAAAATATTAATACATAATAATATTCATCCCTGAGTGGAGATCGTCCGGTTGTGCCCCTGCATCACGACGGCCTCGTTTAATACAATATTAAAAATCTTACTTACATACAGACGTTACTAAGATTACGCCTGATATAAAGAGTGGCTTTGACACCCCATCTTTAGCTCTGCGCATGTAGGGCGCGACTCCCGCCACACGCGACAGGCGGATGATGAGACCCAGCATCCCTCTATCCATGTTTAATAAAGGCTTGTATCTTTCTATTTCTATAGATAAAGTACGCAAAGCGCACCCAGTGTTGAGACAAGTCAAATTTCAATAGATTATTGAGGTATTTTCTTTAGTATCATATCAGAACTGAATGCCGCATTGTGATCCGGATCTATAGCACCTTATAAGTAAAAAAATCGTATCATTGCTATGTATCTATAACCTCTATATCTTCGTGGTAAATTTAATATTTTTCGTTATATATAGATATTTCTGTTTATTTTTATTTTTTTTATTGGCCTGATTTTGCGATGACAGATTTTTGTTTATGTACCTTGTATTTTTAAACTTACTTTCCAATGTGGTTGTAGTGCCAATACCAACATGAAGGATGATATTTACAGTAGCTCTTTGGACGACATCTATCAAATAATCGGCTTTACATAGTGTATAAATATATGCCTACCTTAACCCGGCGTCACCGATGTTAGGTCTGTAAGACATAGCACCTATGTTTTGTTTCGCTTGTAGTACAGTAATTATACGTGATATATTATTATTTTTCTCAGTAGCTTGACTGTTGAGTTGTTCTATGCGTCGCAGGTAACACATTAGTAACTGCGGCTTTGGGAACAGCCGTTTTTTTAATATGACCTAATACTGAAATTTCATTTGCTTTAATACCAAATTTTGCCCTCCTTTTAAGACTATTATTTTTTAGGATTTAACCACAAATGTATAATTTTCAGATTTTTTCCTGAGTTAGTACTAGCTGTAGATGTACTACCAAATTTCATAATTGTAGATCAACTTGAAGTACCCTGTGCATTTTGATTCCCTTCATAGTGTCGAAATAAGTATTTTTTTCCTTTTTTCCTTAAAAAGTACGGAACCAATTAAAATTAGGCTAAGATAATGTGTCATAACCTAATCATCAGACATGCTGTTGTGCAGTGTTATTTAACTGAATATCTAAAAAAAAATTTTTCTTTTGTCATAAGAATTTTTATGAATAAAGAGTCTGGTCTGCGAGACCTACCTCTGTGACCACGGTTTAAAATATAATCGATCGATCAATAGTTCTGCGTGAGGGTATTTTGTATTTACTGATATTATCATTACTTTTAACATTTAATGTTATATTATTAAATTGACGTGCTGATGGTGAGATTGAAACAAATGTTTTAAATTTCAAAACTCACTTTTGTTTACATTGTAGCTTATTTTTAACTATTTACTTTTTTTAGCGTTAGAACTATGTATGCCACATATAGCAGAGTAGGCATCATGTAGTGCTAGGTAGGGGGTAGGGGTATGTTAAGAAGAATCTCTACTGACATCAATCATGTTGTTAATTATAATTATAGTATTTGATTTTTATTTATTTAAATTATTATTTTTTTATTTTACCTATCTTCCGCACATTTTTCATTTTCAGTATCCACTTTTGAAGGCAGATATTTCAGTCTCTACTTTTATCCCTTTTACAGACAAGTTACGTAAGCATAATAATCAAAGAACCAGGAATATGTCTATATCTTTTATAAAATAAACGCCACGCCGCCGTACAAAATATACAGATTCTAAGAAATGCTGAATGCTGAAATACGATATTTGATATTTTACAAGAGTTCCTCAGATTTTTTATTTAAATTTTATTCATGTTTACGTATTCCTGCATATTTTAAAGGATAAGATTTAAAAGAATAAAAGCAGATTCAAGGTTTTTTCCGCGTAGCAAGTAAGGGAAAGGTAGAGAGTATGTAGTGAGAGTCATTCACTACACAGCGTTTTGTCTTCTTACCAGAGTAAAGAAAAAAAGATTTTTCATCCGATCCAGAATCGAATCTTCAAATGTCGCATTCACAATTATACGCTGTGTCACTGAGCTACAAAGGTCTCGTGGGTATGTAGTGAAAGGTTTTAAAAGCTATACATATCTTCTTAAACTCGATAATATACTGCCTGTGAGGCAGCTATTCAGCTAACAGCTGTATCCTTTGTTGTGTCATCGAGTACGTACATCGAGTAGTCGATACACATTTTAATCCGATACAATCCTTTAAATTCAATTTGGCTTTAACATCAAAGTTATTTACGTGTTTCAGTGAAGCCTACATGTTCGTATATATTTGAGTTGATAAATTAAGCCTTAAGCAGTTATATCCCACTAGAGGTTATACCCCATTATGTATATTGGTATCTTTACATAGTGCGAATTGAAATTGTTTCCCCCTTGATCAACTATACGGTAAATAGTTGATGAAAGAATTCTCTGAACTCCTAAATATAGTATTTTTATACTTGTTGACTAATGCTTTGGCTCATGTTGAGTTTAAAAGTTTGAACATTTTACTATTGTGATCATGAGTTTGGAATGATTATATGATATATATGATGAAGATTTGGAATTCCAAATCTTTTAGTGATTCAGAGGTAACAATATTAATGAAGGAGGAAAATTTAACATTTGCAACACATGAATTTATTATATAATGCCATCAGAATCATCGTTCTAATAAGATATTTGCCACCAGACGGTTATTTAAGTAAGTGGAAAATCGATAATTTTGGATTGTTCTAACTCAGAGCCAAGGAAAATACAAGAACACGTCCTATCTCCCTCTCAATTATAGCTGTCCAATTGTCGTAAGTATAAAAGGAAGAAAGCGCAAGGACACTGCCCCACCCCTGTACCGTGAATTAGTACCAGACCGCGGCTGCTACAGTCTTTGTTGAAGCCTCCGAGATATTTGTGTGTGATATTTCTGAAGGTACTTGTTACGCTTATTTATATTAAAATGCAGAAGAATGCAACGGTAAATAGGGGACAGGAGTGTCTCAATTGGAACGTAGTACCTTAATTCCAGGTTCCCAGGGAATACACCGTGAAGCTAAAAAAATATGAAACTATATGGGAACAAAGCTGTACAGAAATCCGCAAGATTATATTCAAATAAATGAGAGGACAAAATCCTTCACTGCGGAGGCGGATGTGAAATAGATTTGGCACCAGATCAAGTTTTGGCTAAAGTTAGACCCATATGTCGTTACTATAAATTTTCTATGTAAATGGGCCTTTTTAGTGGACATCGGATCTTAAGTGGTCATGTATATTTATTTTTATATCAAATTATGAAATGAGATCTTTTATTTCATAAAACTCTTACAGAAATAAATTTTGTTAGCTTCTTTTTATATTCCACATATAAGAGAGCTAGAGGGGAAAAAAATCCCGAGCAGTAATACAACCCACGTCCATTGCGATTTCAAATCAAACGCTATTGTTACTACGCTACGATGGCCCAATAAAAAAAATACTTAAAATATAAATAAAAAACATTTTCTAAAGAAACTTTTTAAGGATCTCACTCGCACTTCGTTTCTCGCTGTGTTGTATTTCACAGAATGTCGGTTCCCTTATAATTAGAAAACTTTTTATAAAGTTTAATTTAAATATGGAGTTCTTTATGTAAATAAGTAAATACTTGTTGAGTGAGGGCAAATGAAGTTGAAAATGTGTCCCTTTCAGTAACTCAATGTTTTGTCACGCGTCATTCGTGTAATCTACGTTATTTGCATTTACAAAGTATATTATTATTTTACTTATATAAGTTTTTTTAATTTAATTTTTTAATTTAATATTATATTTCCTTAATTACATGTCATAAATGTAATATTATAATGTTTTTTTTGTCTCACGTGTCATAAATGTGAGACAAAAAAAACATTATCCTCACTGACTGAGGTAAGACGCACGCACAGCCGTAACCGCTGTGCGTAGAAACGTGAAATTTGGACATATGTTTACTTTCGTAATCTGGACATCCACTAAGAAGGGATTTTGAAAATTTTTAACCCTAAAGGGGTGAAATAGGGNTTATTATTTTATTTATGTAAGTTTTTTTAATTTAATATTATATTTCCTTAATTACATGTCATAAATGTAATCTATATATATAAAAGGACTTGTCCTCACTGACTGAGGTGAATGAGGTGAAAACGTGAAATTTGGACAGATGTTTACTTTCGTAATCTGGACATCCACTAAGAAGGGATTTTGAAAAATTTTAACCCTAAAGGGGTGAAATAGGGGTTGAAAGTTTGTATGGAANTTTGAAATTCAGACTCTTAAAAGTATTTCATTGAACACATGTTTCATGGTTTTCTAGAGTTCTTCACTTAAGGGTGCAAAGAAGGGGTTGAAAGTTTGTATGGAAAAATCTTTAAATCGCCACCGATTTTTATAAAAAATTTAAATTTCGACTTTTAAAAATATTTAATTGAACATATGTTTCATGGTTTATTAGCATTCACCCCTAAATAAGCAAGCGAAGCTGCGCGAGTCCGCTAGTGTGACATAAAATTCATATTAAAAATATTTAGAACAAAATTGCAGGAAAAAATGTTATCGTATTTTTAATTTTTGTTAGTATCGGAACCATTTGTACCTCGATTCATACTTGAAATTAATCTATAAATGATGAATTTATTTGTTTGAACGTGATAATCTCAACATCTAAATTTTAAATAAAATATTTGATTTTGTGGACCTATGCGAAGCGAAGAATAGTTAAGGCTTATTAGTCATTTTGTCATGAAAGACTTATAAAAAATAATTTCCTATACTTACTTTTATTTTTTACTTCTTGAACTATGACTCTTATACACAAAGTGGCTATTGTTTGACATTTATCAGGCACCGGCTACAATCTACACGCCTCTATAGCGGCCCCGAGTGCGTATTGTTCTACGACGCTTTATCATTCAACTCCATACATGGGTTATATGAATTGTGGTGGGATGTTTGAAATTCACTTTTACATTTTCATATAAACTTAAAAGTATCTGTATGAAGTTAAGTTTAATCCTCCATTTCAAAACGTAAGCTTGGCAGTTCTCCGTGGAGGGCTGCTCCAACAGAGGCCTACATCGTCATTGGCGGAAGATGTGAAGAGGAGCTTGAAGTACCTCGGACTTGATGACAATCCATGATGGACAACAGGTGGAGTTTTCGGGACCGTTTTACCCTGCTGGCCCCGATACGTCACACGTTACACGTCAGAAGGCGGTCAGTTTGGGGAAGCTGATCGTATACTCGCTGGGCCTGAAGAGACACGCGCAAGTTGCCCCTGCGTGCTACACGGAGGAGGCCGTTGAAAGTGACCCACCACCCTTGACTCCGAGACGTGTCTAGCAGGCTCCTAACGTTGAGGTTATGGAAGAATTCCTTGGCTCCTGTATCTCCGGCTTGTGGACTGCAAAAGGATCACCATGGGGTGTTAGTTACTAGTATGGATGGCCTACATGTGCCGGTCGATGTCTGTCCACTGTCTTATTGTCTCATAATATAGAATGGTTTTTTATGAAAGTAAAAAATATTTTTGTGTCTGTAGACAATGTACTCGTATGTATGTTAAGAGGACGGCTCTTTTACGACTAATAAAGTAAGCGAATAAAAAATGATTTTCCATAAACAAACCTTGCAATAGACATATTGAGACAGACGTATCTTGATATCAAATATTTTTAACCGACTTCAAGAAAAGAGGTTTTCAGTTTAATTTTTACTTATGATATATTGTTGGAATTGGTTAATAATTAAGTATGGTGATCTATTTAGGCTTCCAAGTACGTGTGATAAATTTCGAATGTTTCGTAAATGGAAATTAAAAGACATATCGAGACGTAATCAACTTTAATTTTAATTGAGATAAGGGCTCCCCCTTACCTCTCCTTCAACTCCATGCAGGAACTTACCTCTCCAGGTAAGTTGCAAATTTTATACTTACCTCGTTTGAGTACTAAGCTTGTTTAAAACTTAGATTATTTGTTAAATTAAAATTAAGAAAAATAATCAAAGTTTCATCAAAATTGATTCAGAAAAAAAAAACTCCTTTTTTGTCTTACTAAAATAACTAAGTATTATATCTAATTTATTCTGCTAATTGCACCGCTATTCCCAATCTGTTACTTGAAGCGAACCGTACAATAATAAATAAAATATTCAGTTTGTGGAGTGTAAGTTGGCCATTTGCCATGTACTACGTATAAATAAATATATTTATATAGGTAAACCCGTAGACGTTGGCCAGTGGTTTTAGATTTAACTACCACATTTCCATCTCGTATATCTATTTATCGTCCATTTCCACTAGTTGATTGAAAGAGATTTCTTATGAAAGTAAATCCACCTTTGTATATGATTTTTTTCTTTTCATATATTTCAAGTTTGAGATAATTTGCTAGTTTCGACTGGAGCATCACTGCTCCAGGCGAGTGAGTGCAAGTCCCAGGCACTGCTCTGGGCTATGAAATTATAAATATTTGCATAATACATTCTATAACAACTAAATCTACAGTTTCCCTCGGATCATCATTTCAATATAGAATTAATAAAAGTTACATTAAAAGAAAGAAAGAAAAATTTTGCAAAGTTTTTTTTTTTGTTTATTTATTACTATCATTATACATACAAATATATTTCAACATTATTAAAGGTACTACAAAAAACCACGAAGGTTTGTCTCGAGTACCNTCTTAAGTGCTTTGCAAACATACATTATATGAATAATCCAGTAGTAAAAGCAGGCGAAGCCGCAATAGGGTCGCTAGTTAAATATAAAAAAATATATATATTTGAAACTTGTCTTCTTAATATCTTTATGTATCTAATAATTGAAAGATATTGCTTTCTCTGCTAACTCTAACAACTTATTAGTTCAAATTATTTGGCAAAATCATTATTATTCGACTGGCATGCTTGGAACGCCCTAATAAAAAAATAAAACAATCTGTTATGTTCAAATCCAATACAGTGAGAGTATTTGGAACCTAAAACCTTGTAAATCCAACTAATATCTACTATAAATGGAAAAGTTTGTGACGATGGATTCTCACACCACATTCACATTCTCGCAAAAACTAATGATACAATTTAGATGAAATTTTACAGTAATATAGCTTATACATCACAATTTGGCTATAATAGTATAACAATAAATGTAGGCGGGCGAAGCCGCATTTAGGTCGCTAGTATTTATATAATTTGCTAAGGTATATAGATGTGTGTTTACTTATAACGTAGTGAGGAATTCCTTTGTAATGCCCTTTGAAATTCAGTCACGTCACTTCTAATGTCTTCCGGTTCCCCAAACCCTTCCTTACATTACTTCATACAGTTTGTAATGTTAAAAGTAAACATAATTTACATTATTGTATTACACTATTACTAGAGGTATTTATTTAGATACGTTTATATAATTCTCACAAGTTTTCTCCTCTTCTGTTACTCTTATTCATACAGTAGACAAGAGAGTATTACTATTATTGAAATGGATTAAGAGGAAATATATATATATATATATTTCCTCTTAATCCAAGTAAAGTGTAGTCAAGTGTATCCAAGTAAAGTGTAGTCAAGTTAAGTCAAGTGTAGCTAAAAATATATATATATATATATATTTTTAGCTACACTCAGTTTCCCGCTATATTTTGAAACCTCTTCCCCATGTATCAACCAATTTTCGAAACTTCGCATGGTGAGAACGAAGAAATATAATTAATAATAATTAATTCCCTCGAGCACAAAGCGAACCCATAACCATCGCATGTGCAGTTACGGGCTGTGCCGCTGAGCCACAACGGCTTCTACAATGTTAAGTAAAATGAATACTTTTACAAAATTATAAACACAAGCTAGTTACAGCATCCCTTTATAAGATTAAAGTAAATTTCTGAAACGTACGTCCCTTCATTTGTTTGCACGAGAGTGGAATTTACTCTTTATTTTAAACTCGCTGAGTTAAGACGCTCTTTGTACTTAAATAAGCGTAAAACAAAATATTTTGTTGTATAATTTTTTGTGGAAGTATATGATAACGATATTATTACTGTAATCCAAAATAATGTTATTAATTTTGAAATTAAAGGATCATATCTTCTAAATAATGATGTAAAGATAAACACAATTATAACCGTAACACGGCTTAGACGAGCGTAGAAACGAAGGAAAAATACGAAGAAACGAAGAAAAAAATACGGCAAAGTAAACAAAAAAAGTAATAGAAGAAAAAAATCTATAATAATTTAAGAAAGTTGGTTTAGTTGAACACGCTGCTCTCAGAAACTATTGTTCGAATGATTATATATTTATTTAGCTTTTATGTGCTATGTGAAGCCGTAGTGACACAGAAGCACAATGGTGAAGCTGGTCAATTATATTATGTAAATGTAAGAAAAAATACCGGCCTAGTGCGAGTCGGGCTCGCTTACGAAGGGCTCCGTACTAGTATGTATAAAAATGGCAAAAAAATCACGTTTACTGTATGGGAGCTCTCATAAATATTTATTTCATTTTGCTTATAGTGTCAGACGGTCGGAGGGACAGCGAATTCTTTGAAATAGGGTCCCGTTCTGCCCTTTGGGTATGAAAATTTAAAAACCTAAAAAACAATCAATTTACTTAAAATTTTTACTTTGTATAGTCGAAGTCTAATGACTAGAATCCAACCAGCTTAAACGATAAAAAAGATTAATGTACTTTGATAACTTATGTTACAAATACTCACGCACTGTGCCGTGCTGCCTATAATTTTATATAGCAGATATGTATCTATTATTGGCGGTAAGGTATGTAGAGTAGTATAATTTCTTTTTATTTTGTCTACCTTTTGCACTTTAAACGTATATATTCTATTTTGTAAATAGATTCATATTCCGAGGCCATCTTGCCGTTTTGGGTTCGATTCCCTCTTGAAAATTGTATGGAAAGTGATGAATACAGTACTAGGTTATACTACAGTGTGGAAATTTTAAAAGCTTTTGTTTAGCTTGCAATGTATGTATGTGGGTTCGGGTGAAATCTTGGAGCTCAATTTTGAAGTAGATATCTTCAACCGATTGAGTTGAAATTTTTATTTATAAGTAACAATCATTGTATATGACGATCCACTGACTTTTAAAACGAATATCACTGTGGGTACATACCCACTTGACATTTTAATTTTGTTCTTATTATTTATTATATTCAAAGAATAATATTTAAGACGTCTCTAAACGTTCCAGCGCGGCGCCACGTCGACCAAATTACACAATAAATGAATTATACGAGTATTACGTGAGTTCTCTTCTGAGGCAGAGATTGAGGTCACAATATTAACATTTATTTTTGTTTACGCAATTCTTACAATTCCGTCGACAATATTTACCGAGGACCTTCTTACTCTACTCGTACAATAGATCTTAATTTAGCGCTTTGTTCTTTTGTGCTTTGAGTTAAAAGAAAAATATTAAAATTTAAAGACCACTGTAGGCAGTGGTGTGCGTGTTTGACCGCGACTACGGTTTCACGCAGTATCACGCATATAACAGGGTAAGTAGTCAAGGTAAACAATAATTAAGGAGGCTCAAAAATCTATTACTAGAAATATTTTTTATGTAAAGATCGAGTGGAAATCGAACCCGTAACCGTAATTTTTACAATCAGGCACTTATGAAGTAGTTCACACTTGAGACGTTCCTGCTGCTGCTCAGTAAAGCAAATTAGTGTGAAATGAAATACAATTTAAAGAATCGCTCTGAGTTGAACGTAGACATTTAAGGAATTAAATTTCAGATGTCGACCGATGAGACTTGGCTATTTCTAATTAAACTGCTGTTATTTTAAACTAATGTTTCTTTTTAGCTTCATGTCATATCCTACATATAGCAGGGTAGGCAGAGGGAACCTCGGAACCTAGTGTTAATACACCCAGTTTTCATTCAGGCACTTCCGTTCACCATTCACTGGCCAATTCAGAGTGTGAATGAAGAGTGGTGAAAATATTAAATATATCATTTCCACGAATAGGAAGCGAACCTACAACCGTCACGTTTTACAGTCGCACGTGCAAGACAGCCTTGGATCTCATTTCTAAAATTAAATATATACTCATATTTATGTGTTATTATAAATACCAGTTGGTGATATTTTTTTTACTTTCCCGCTTTGGTAGACGAGGAAAACAATAGGTTAACACTAGGTTCCATCGGCCTACCCTGCTTTATGCGGAATACAGTGTAAAGACATTAACTTCTATATAATTTATTTTAAAAACTCTTGTAAATTCAAGTCCGGCTTCCGTAAATAGCTGTTTGGGCCATTCTTTTTTATTTTACGATTATTCTTAACAGAGTTAACCGATCGTAATAAACATTAAGACGAGCGTTAACTTTTATAGTTACAGTTTTTGAGCTTTTATATAAGTGTGGGTCGCCACTTCAATTCCTGTCCAAGGTCTTCATAAAATAATATTGCATTTTCTTTAGCTTCACGCTGTATCGCGTACATAGCAGGGTGGGCAGAGAAGACCTGGCAGCTTAATGTTAAGACACTACGTTCCCATTAAGACATTTAGATTCCTCACTTTCCACAATTCTGGAAGCTTCGCTCGTAGAAAAACGAAACTCAACGCCGCGTTTTTTAAATTATACAATTACTAAAACTCCACCAAAATTTACACGAAAACTTTCCTGAAATTTTTAATGCATTATGCGATCGTAATTAAGAAAGTGATAAATATTGTCCGTTTCCGAATAAATCTGTAGCTCAAATGCGGGGAACTGTGTTTGTACTGAAATTTATGAATGCAAATTTTCATAATATTGACAATATTTTATCAAAATATGGCATTTCTGTCTTCCTCTTAATTTTCTGAAATATATTGGCCAATTTAATAGGGTATTAGGCCCGTATTTAGTAGGGTAGGCAGTGGAAACTCAATGTTAAGACAGCCAATTGTAGCTTTATTATAATTTTGAAGAATGTTTTGAGTTTTTGTACTTATACCATCAGAAAACATTGTTACTAAGTAAGAAAAAAAAACCCTGTCACTATAAAATAATAAAAATCATTTACCTCCTGATACAATAACGTATTGTCATTGTCACATATGAAAAATAAATGACATATTTTAAGCTGATTGTTCGATTGCAGTCGACCGGCTCGTTTGCCAATTCATTGCTCATGAACAGAGAGAAACTTTTGTTTTCTTTTGATGTTTTCAATTAATACTTTTATGATTTCAATGAATGCTTCCATATTTTCTCATTTTCATTACTGCATGACTATTGCAAGGTATGTTTCCAGTTCCGGTTTCTTCATCTTCAGGTGCTGGATATCAGTATATACCTGTTACTCTTTACTCTATATTTACCTTTTGACTCCATGGTCAGACTCTAGATGTCATTTAGCAACATAGCATTTTGTTTTTTAAAAATCAAATCCATCAATTCGATTTCCATAATAAATGAGTTGAGCAAAAATGAAATTGTAATCCAAATTTCAAAACAATACTGGAAAGTGAGTCAAATTGGGTTTGCAAGATTTCACACAAGTAACACACATACTAATGAGACAAGTTCAATAAAAGCTTTTAAAAAATATTATACATGAAAGAAATGAATGAATATTTATTTACGTTTATATTTCCATTTCTTCGCTCTGGTGTCGAGGTAAAGCGCGGCGTTGAGTTCTGCCACTCAACACGTAATACCTCCAGAATTTACCAGAAAGTGGGGAACGGAGTGTCTTAACACTAGATTCCCTTCCTCCCCTGCTGGGTGCAGGATACGGCGTGAAGCTGAAAACATGAAAGGTGTCAATCAAAATTCCACCACCATTTACGAATTTGTAACGATTATTTATTCGTTACGGTATGTTGATTCAAATAACATTGCATATTTAAGTAGTTCGTGTTGTTTATTTTTCTACGCATGAGAAACTTCCAATAATATAAATGTATTTTCCAATAGCAGTTCTATCTTATTTTGATAGAATTTGTAATTTTATTTAGTCGTCGTCGTCGGACAATAAATCCTATATATAATTCAGACTTTTTACGTCACGAGCAAACAGTCTCGGGCTCGAAAATATGCCAATATATAGTAATGTTATTTTACCTTCGCTTTCTCCTTTAAATATTTTATTCAATTTTCTCACAATGAGAGTACCCATTAACTTTGCACTAATATTGCTTATACTACCTGATATTTGGGTGTGTAATTAAAAATTGATTTTAATATATTACTAGAAGAAAATATATGTAATTAATAATTATATAATTTAGATTTTTAAGAAATAAACCACAAATATCCTGATATTCATATCGAGAAGAGTAAACCAATGTCATATACTGACTTATTTTAAAATTGTCGTCATTATTTACAAAGGTTAAAATAATGTTTGAAACAAAAGAACATACGACTCCAACTTGGGGGAATGAATTATTTTCTTTCAAAGTAATAATGTTTAACAAAGTAAAGAACTTGACACCACAATCTAAAATCAAAATGTTCAAAGGAATTTTGATTTTAGATTTTGATTGCTTTGTAGAGCCAAAGTTCTTTTGTTTATTACTTATACATTATATTTACTGAATGGATTGAGTTTAATTGGTAATTTATATATAAATGTCCTTAAAACCACTCGCCGCCAGCTTATTAAGAAACACTCACAGAAAATCTCTAAATGAAATGAGGTTTAGTTGTTTTCTTCGAGCCTTGGAAATTAAGATAAATAAGATAAAAAAGCTTTTTAATTTAGAGACCGTCGTAACGTAGCGGAACAGCATCTGATTCTAAATGTGACAGTTATGGATTCGATTCCCACTCGGGAGAATGAAAAAATACTTTTATTTTCTCGTTATGATATCAAGACAAAGTACGACGTTGAGTAAATATGCATCGTCTAGATAAATGAGCGGAAAACGGAGACAGAGTATTTAAACTCTAGGTTCTCTCTGTCTATGCCTTGCTACGAGTATATTCGGGAGTAACTTATATATTATTCTACGTATAGCGTAAAAAATATATTTAAAAAAAAAATGATGTTTACTCAATTCCAATGCAAATTTTCAACAGCAATTAATGTTTGTCGCCGAACGCGGCAATTGTCAGATTGAAATTGAAATACTTGTTTCCAATTAACTGCTTTTAACTGAGTATAGTTTCTAAATTGGAACAAGAGACTTCGTATGTTGCTTTACAAGTCTGTATGCACATATATATGTCTATCTATGTACTGTATATATTTTAAACTATTACCATAATTTATTGGGATGGTAGTGGATTTTATTCCTTATTTCTAACTCTAATTGTACTTAAAATAACAGGATAATGTTAATAATTAATACGACTGAAGCCGTCGCGTCCCGGAGGCACCAAGTTGTGTCTGTAAATTCAATGGTTCTGGGTTCGATTCTCACTTAGGGAAATGAAATATTTAATACTTTTATTTCTTCGCTCTGGTAGCGAGGCAAAACGCGATGTTTAGTTCCGCGACTCAATATGCAATGCCTCCATAATTCCGCGCAAAGTGGGGAACGGCAGCGTCTTAATGGAAACGGAGTGTATTAACACTAAGTTCCCAGGTTTTCTTTGCCTACCCTGCTCTGTGTGGGATACATCATGAAGCAATTTCAAAAAAACAATTTCTTCGTATATTATATTAGTAATGCTAAAATCAATTCCTTATCCCATATANGCCTTGGAAATTAAGATAAATAAGATAAAAAAGCTTTTTAATTTAGAGACCATTGTAACGTAGCGGCACAGCATCTGACTCTAAATGTGACAGTTATGAATTCGATTCCCACTCGGGAGAATGAACAAATACTTTTATTTTCTCGCTATGATATCAAGATAAAATACGGCGTTGAGTAAATACGCACTGTTTTGAAAAATAAGCGGAAAGTAGAGTATTTTAACACTAGATTCTCTCTGCCTATGCTTTGCTATATCCGTGATACAGTGTGAAGCTAAAAAGATTTATATATTATTCTACGTATAGCGTAAAAAATATATTTAAAAAAAAAATTGTGTTTACTCAATTGCAATGAAAAATTTCAACAGCAATTAATGCTTGTTGCCAAACTCGGTAATTGTCAAAGTCAAATTGAAATACTTGTTTCCAATTAACTGCTTTTAACTGAGTATAGTTTCTAAATTGGAACAAGAGATTTCGTATGTGCTGCATAGATTTTAAACTATTACCATAATTTATTGCGATGGTAGTGGATTTTATTTCTTATCTCTAAAATGACAGGATAATGTAATTAATACGACTGAAGCCGTCGCGTCCCGGAGGCACAAAGTTGTGTCTGTAAATTCCATGGTTCTGGGTTCGATTCTCACTCAGGGAAATGAAATATTTAATACTTTAATTTCTTCGCTCTGGTAGCGAGGCAAAACGCGATGTTTAGTTCCGCGACTCAATATGCAATGCCTCCATAATTCCGCGCAAAGTGGGGAACGGCAGCGTCTTAATGGAAACGGAGTGTCTTAACACTAAGTTCCCAGGTTTTCTTTGCCTACCCTGCTCTGTGTGGGACACATCATGAAGCAATTTCAAAAAAACAATTTCTTCGTATATTATATTAGTAATGCTAAAATCAATTCCTTATCCCATATAGCTTACAACCCAAAGTTAGCCAATAAACTCGTATAAAACTTATTCCATATGTATTGGGCTCGTTAATGAGAGTCGTTTGTGAACAAAGCGCGAAGTAATCTGAACCATTCTCACAAAACACCGAAGACTCCCTCCAATAAATCAATGTTCTGTAAATTCTATTCGCAACCAAAAAAACAGAATACAATTTACATACTAACGTTGCCGGCACTTACTCTAAATGGATTTAGCATATACATTTATATAAAAGCGGTAGTTTAATTTATGTATTTAGCTCTATAACGGTTGAATCGTTCTACTTAGTGTATACACTATATTAAAAAATATATAAATAAAATATAATAAATCTACAAGCTAAAGCGGCAATGGGTAGGCCATATTGATTGGAGGACCGACAACCGATGGGGAAGAAAGGTAGTCGAATGGCGACTACGTCTCGGCAAAAGAAGTACAGGCGGCCCTTCAACCAGGTGGACCGACGATCTCAGAGGACAGCGGGAACCCGCTGGATTTAAAGGGCGCAGGACCGGATGGATTGGCGAGCACTAGGGGAGGCCTATGTCCTGCAGTGGACTTTGAAAGGCTAATGGATGGACGGATGGAAAAAAATATCGTAGCGGATTTCGACCTCACGCCTCTTGAAAACTGTCCAAGGACTCTGATCACTGAGTCATAGTTTCTTAACTAGCTACGTCAAAATTAAAAAGAATATTATAATTACAATTAAATCTACTTAAAATATAACGATGTACAATAAAGGCATACGTTTCATTGGCTCTGAATAAAATAAGAAGATGTCGATCCATCGATCGTGTCTAATTGCTGATTCAAAGAGAATCAATTGAAGTTGGCTTTTCAGGAATTTCAGGGAAATTCTTATTCAGAACTTTTACATTGAAACATAAAATACTTAAGTCTTGATTTGCTTTCATTTTCCTTGTCAAAGACCATTATAAAATTTAAATTTTAAAAATTTGATTTGAAATAATGTGTACATATCAACTTTTTAGAAATTTATAAAAGATGGCAAGTTGCGGGTCTAGAACCTTTAATGACGTCATTTTGAAGTCATTTAAATAAAATAATAATACGCATACGCAATTTCTTGAAAGAGCTCACTCTATCCTGCTATGCGGGAAACAGCGTGAAATTGCTATTTTACTTTTTTACTTATTGATCATAATAATCTTTGTTGAGCTATTTCTGAAACTCAATATATACTTAAGTTTATCACCGTGGTAGGAACGGTCTCGATCTCTTTAGAGGTCTCTTCCAATTATAATTATAATTAGTATTGTAATCTGTATTCTCTGCCCTGTAGCTCTGGGATTTATGCTTCATCGGAAATAATATTAAATACAATTTTATATTCTATTTGAAATTCTACAAATATACTTGTGTATCAAATGGGATAAAACGGAAGAAAAAGGGATATATCACTCCGCTCTTTACTCTTAGTTCTCTTCAAAGACACTGAAAGTTGGTTTACGGAAAAACTGTGTCAGTGAAATATAGTATATAGTTCGTGTATCTTGAATGGGTTTAGAATATGCGATAATCAACTAAATAATATAAAATTAATGTATATTTTATATCTATGTGTCCCAAAGTAATAACACTTGTGGTCTTAGTTAATTAATATTAACCTTTCCAGAATATCATAGCGAGGCTAAGTAGTCGTTCCAGTTTTTTGAAGAACAATAATAACGAAAGTCGTTAGAAGTTTTATAATTCTTTTAACTTTTTACAGAAGCTCCCTTAGGCTCAAGGACGACTCTGAAAGTTATAACAGTTTTTTGTAAATATTTGCAATCACCCAATTTTGGGGTCGTCGTGGCGCAGCGGCACTAGGATGTGATTGTAACGTGACGATTGTGGGTTCGATTCCCACTCGAGGAAGTGAAAAATTTATTTACGTTTATACTTACTTGTGTGTATGAGCATGTTTATTAAGTGTGCTCGAAGAGTTCAATATTTAAGAGCTATGTTACAAAAGTCTTTATCATTTTATGTTATTAAGAAATAGCCAAATCACCCAATCTTGTCCGCTGCCTATCCTGCATATAGCAGGTTAGGCAGAGGGAACCTAGTGTTGACACACTCCGTTCCCCACTTTCCGAAGGCTACAATTAATTTGTGATTTATGCTATTCATGATGTTTTTCAAATATCTCCAAACAAATATTAGTATAATGGAACCGAGCTTTCGAGAGGGAAGTGTTGACACAGATTGTCCAAACAATATATTTTTAAAACGTTGCAGTTATTTGTTGTCGCGTCGCCGCCCGGCTTTGAGAAAGGCTATTGAAAAATCCTCTGACTTCAATTCACCGGGGACAGACCTTGGATAAAAATTTTACAAAATCTTTCGCTTTATTTTGTTTAATTACCAAATTGATATCTATTTGTTTATTTGAAGATTTATTATAATCAATATTGAAGTCTTTAATTAAGTTTTTAGTACATATGAACTACGGATCTAGTCCAATTATTTATAGATGCCTCATAGCAGCTTAACTCAAAATATCTTGCCTTGAGCTTCAGCTTCGTCGACATCACATTCAAACACGTAAATCTATGGTTATAACAGCTTATCAAATCCAAATGTTAGGTATAATCATACTAGACGTGTTTGACAGATGACATGTGCTTCATGTCAGTTCAATTATGTATCTACAGATGCAGTAGTTGTATGCAAATCCTTAGATGAAAATGTTTCCTATCAGCTTCATGCTGTATCTCGTGCTTACTACGATAGGCAGGAGGAACCTGTGAACCTAGTGTTTCCCAGTGTTGAAAGGCTGAACTCAACGCCGCGCTTTGCCTTGTTACCAGAAAGGAACCTCGAAACCAGTCGAAGAAAGGAAAATATAAAATATTTCATTGGGAATCGAACTCACTACTTTTCGCGTTAGCTTTAAGCTGACTTACTTTAAAACAATGTTGGATCAAAAATACATTTAAGAATATATTAAATTTCTCTCATAATTATAATATAGTACCGGCCTCCGTTAAAGCGCTACCTGTATTTCAGTCACGTGCGAAGGGATAGCGGTGTCCCTCAAACAGCCCCCGTAGAGACTATATGTGGAATGTAATTATGTATAGTGTTAGCAACTTTAGTCAATGTTATATATTGTACTGTTGTTTTCTGTTTTGTTTATAGCAGAGTAGGTAGAGGGAGTGTAGTGATAAGACACTCCGCTCCCCGCAATCCACACAACTTTTAAGACGTTCCGTGTTGAGTGGTGGCAACTCAACACCTCAAGTGACAAGAAACCTTTTTATATTTGCAGCAGCAAACCAAGCACTGTATTTTGTCAACATAAGCTAAGAATACTTTCTCGAGACACCATTCTGCACTTTCTGTCCGAATTCTCAAGATTGCATGTTGAGTGGTGAAATACTGCACCATGCTTTTTCTTGCCAGAGCGGCAATACATATAAAAGTAATTAATTTGAGGATATGAGGCCTTCTTGGCTTAGAGATACAAGCTTACGACGGGTTTGATTCCCATTCGAGGGAATGAAATATTTAGATATTTTCATTTTCCTCGCTCGGGCAAAGCTCGGCGTTGAATTGCCTTGAAGATTCAGCGGATAGTGGAGACCTGTCTGTGGAGAATGTGTCTTCATGGGGCCGGATTGTGTTACCACTAGGTTCCCAGGCTCCCTTCGCCTTCACTACTATGGACGGGATAAAGCGTGAACGTAAAAAAACCCAATTGATTTACACGAATGTGGATCGAACACACAACCATCGTACTGTAAACTTAATTACAGATATCCCATTACGCTACGACAGCCTCTACAATATTAAAATTGTTGCCAAAATTGCTCTCTTTTAAATTACAGGTGGAATTTACGTAACTGTAGATTCACTTTTTGTGAATATAAAAAAATTGTCCAATTAGTAATTTTGTACGAAAATGATTTTTTTATAATTTAATTGGTAATAGGTTTTTATAAATTATTTACTTTTATATTATTTTAAAATTTAAAGCGGTAGAGACGAAGTGGCACAGCTTTTGACTGTAAACGCGACGCAACGAATGAAGTATTTTCATTTCCTCCCTTAAAGAAGAAAACAAAGCGCGACGTTGAATTTCGTCAACCAACTACGTTACGGTCTATATTATTTTATTTTTGCTTCACGCTGCTATATATGAGATACCCCATGCATAGCATTGGAGGTAGAGGGAACCTGGGAACATAGGGTTAGAACGCTCTGTTCCCATTAAAATACTTCTGTTCCTGAAATGACAATATTAAATATTTAATATTCTCGAGTGGGAACCCACAATCGGCAAGGCAGGGCAAGGGGCACGATTGTGGCCTTGCACCCCGACTGGCTTCTAGTATATTTAAAAAATAGATTGAAAAATAGATGAAATGCTAAATGTGAAGATAAATTTCAATGAAATACACACATAGTTTATGTATGTACGCGCTTGTATGTGCATAGGTTTATTAAAAACAAGTTACCAGCGAAGTAAACATAGCGTCACTTCCACACATCAAATTAACAAAGTTTGTTCCTAACTGAATTTGTATTAGTTTCGCTTCTAATACTAACTCGCATTTCCTCATAGCACAGTGTTTTCTCAACAGGAAAAACAAATCGTTGCGAGTAAAATTAATTGATAATTGGACCGTTTATTTTGAAAGTGGTGTAAGTCCATTTTTGAGAAAAATGAGATATCACGTAATTCATGTTTAATTTAATGTAATGTTTTTATATATAACTAGTCCGTGTTTAATTTCTCAAAAAAAAACAATTTTTTGAACAACTGAAAATCGGTCGGTATATGAAATTGCATAATCATCGACATACTAACCTTTAATTTTCTCGAAACAAAAGAAAATGGACTTACACCACTTTCAAAATAAACGGTCCAATTAATAAAATCCAGGATAAAAAGTAACATATATGTTGCTTTAACCTCCTCTGTTAAGCATTAAAAATCACATAAAGCATTTCCAGACATTTCCCAGGACAAACAGAAACACAAAAAAAATCAAATAGTTTGTTTTTGAAGACAGATACACAGACAGACAATTAAATTCTATTACTGAATACCACTTATAGTAAGGAGAGAAACAACAGAGGAAATCTCGTGTTTTGAATTTTAAGTCCTTGCGTGTTGAATGGCGGAACTCAACGCCACGCTTTGTCCTGTTATTAGAGCGAGCAAATAAAAATAATGAATTCGTTCGAGCTGAAATCGAACCTAGAACCGTCGCGTTTACAATCAGATGCTGTTCCATTGCGCCATGAATGAGACTAAAATTTTTCTATACAAAACGACTGGAGCTCGTACGATAGTATCAAACTAAATTTTTAAGCGTTATCTCATTAATATTTACATCTAAATGTGTTTGCTATAATGGATTGACGCCTGGTGTGTTTCGCGACAGGAACTGGTGCCTCTACGAATTAGGTGTCAAACAAGAGTGAGTGAGGTCGTTCGTGGGATTAACTTGAACATGACAAGACGTGTTATAAAGGGATTATAATTCTCGTTCATTTCAGTTATTGTTAACAAATTTTATATCATAAATTTAACCAGAGTGAGGAAAATAAAATAGAAAATGTTCTATTTCCTCGAGTGGGAATCGAACCTACACCCTGTCGTGTTTACACGTCACACGCTTCTGCTTCTGTACCACGTCTGGCCTCAATAAAATTTATAAAAGAAATCATATAAGATTCGCACCAGATCTTTCATACAGCAGGGTAGGTAGAGGAAACCTAGTGTTAAGGCACTCCGTTGCCACTTTCCGCATTGTGTTGTCACATTTTGCCTTGGTGCCAGAGCAACGAAATGAATATATTAAAAAAATATTAATTCATTCCCTCGAGTGGGGACCGAACCCAAAACCGTCGCTTTACAGTCACATCATTGTGCCCATAATCCACGAGGACCTTGCAATTATAATAGTAAATTTCATAAATTCTAAATGTGCATAGTGAGTTACATTGTATAATTAAAGGATTAGTTCCGCAGTAGCTGTGTTGATATCACATTATAATGCGACAGAAATGCAACAAACAATATAATACCACGTAATTCAGTAGAGGGTTTAAAATTATTTTTGTTAATTGGTAGTCTTGAAATAATATAACTGAAATTGTAATTAATTTTAATTATAATTTAATTAAAT
>JAKRZM010001242.1:0-11975 GCA_036379175.1 Heliconius cydno galanthus
CAGTAGAACTGCTTCTAATTATAAACGGTTGTGGGTTCCAAATTCAATTCCCATTCGGGGGAGTTAATTATTTTTAATTTTTCGTAAAAGAGCGCGGCGTTGAGAAACTTTGACACTTAATACCCAATATCTTGATAATTGAGTGTTAAGTGTAAAAATTTTATTTTTATTTCTTCGCTCTAGTGTCCAGGTAAAGCCCGTCGTTGAGCCTTTTATTTATTTGTAACACTAGTTTGCGTACCCTAAAGTTCAAAAATAAAATAACCTTATAAAACAAGTTCATAGCCAATTGCCGTCTATACTGCACAGGATACTCCGGTAAATTCTCAACAACTACTGCTTCTTCGTTTAAAACTCTCAAAGCATTTTGCAAAGTTTCATTGTCGAATAAAGTTTTGCCTATTAAATATTGTTCTGTTTTGAAAGCTCTATTGAATATTGCTGAAAGGCCACCATATACTATTCTGCAATTTAGAACTGTGTTGTTGTGGTTCAATTTGTAATTAAAACCGGCATGGACTATTGCGTGTGCGTTTTGCGATCGAGGAGTGATCTGAAAAACAAAAAACCAAGAATTAGCGGCTTGTCTTCAGATGTATTTTTTAATAAATTTTAAAAAATGAGGCCAGTCGTGGTATAATCTACTGGTTGTAGTTTCGATCGTTACTCAAGGAAATTAGATAGTTATTTAAAAATGTATATTTTTTATTTCTTCGTTCTCGTGTCGAGGCAAAGTGCGGCGTTGAATTCCGCCACTGAACACGGAATGAATTCAGAATTCGGAAGAAAATGGGTAACTAAGTGTCTTAATACGAGGTTCCTTCTGCCTACCCTGCTGTGTGCGGGTTACACAGTGAAGCTGATTTATATATTTAAATAGTACACAAAATAATCAAATCATTTTTTTTACGGTAATCAAAAATTATACATATTGAAAAAGAACACTTATTTAACTACGTACCATTTTTAAAGGGGTGAGAGACCTACCTTAAAAGTGACTACTTTATGGTCCATATTCAAAGGCGGCAAAATGATACTAAATATAATCTTCCCTCTCATGTCCTCTATGAGAAAATCATGCATCGTCAGTATTTTGCTTGATTTATAAGAGTACACTATAAAAAAGATAATTATTAAATTGAAGTAAATATTCCATTAATATATTTAAAAAATCTTTATGTTTTCAGCAATGTCATTTTTTTATTCTTCATTACATAAAACCATATTGGAGAATTCAAATTATTTCTTCAATTTACAATTATTATTGATCCAATAATATTGGATATATTATATTTTTAGCTTCACGCACATAGCAGTGCAGTTAGAGAGAACATGGGAACCAAGTCCGTTCTGTTTTGAACATCCATTCCCCATTTACTGTCAAATTCTAAACTTTTAGTTTACATACTTATACTAAAATATTTCCTTTTTTTCAGCTCTATCCCGTATATTAAGATAGACGGAGATAATCTAATATCACAGAGTAGAAGTTTTCCACCATTCACCAGAGATTTTAAGAAATAAAGATAAATAATAATTATAGAGTTATTAAAGTTACATATTCTTCAAATATTATAAATTAATTAATTTCTACGTAACTTACATATAACTAACTGCGCTCCAGCAGTTTCCAATAGAAGGAATATATCAGACTGAAAATCAGGATTTTGATGCTTTAACATCAAGTTCCCCGCTATGGTTGCTACCTGAAAGTATTAATTGTTTAATTACATTACTTTTTTAATTATATTATTAGATAATATATTAGATAATCAATACAAGGGAAAACATAGAAAAGTATTTTTACTGGTTTATGCTGCATCTCGCCAATCATAGCGGATAGAGAAAACCTGATCTCTCTTAAACATGCATTTTTCTATTGTTTAATAACTTTTTTTTTACCGTACAACCTCTTTAGTGAGTTCTCCATTCAACGTGACACTGGCGAAGTGATTTTGTGCTCAACTGGCACGCTCGGAACGCCATAATAGAAAGAACAGAACAGAGAAAACCTAATGTCAAAACACTCCGTTCTCCAGTTTTTATTTCAATTTAGTAAGTGAAGTGGAAAAAAATATACTTACATTTCTGACAGGAATATGCGCTACCAAATTTAAATGTTCAACAAAAGCGTTTAGATAGTTAAAGTAATCAAGGTTTGCGAGCGTTGAAAATATATTTATAGTGTCCGTGAGTGTCGTTCCAGCACCAACAACTAGGTTTTGATCAACATAGTAACCTCTTAGTTCTGTTAACCCCGAAATATCTATTAAAATTTTCGGATATTCTAATATTGGAATAGCACCTGAAATTTATCATAACTTTCATAGAAACGATAATTTTGAAGCTGATTAATTTGATTTAACAAAATTACTTTTCAAATTAATGTCTGATGTATCATATAAAAAACATTACCTTTGCCTGTATTTCCATTAATCAGCCTATAAGATTCTGTGCCCATTTCTTGCCAAATATCAAATATATCAGATATCGTTTCTACTCTGTACCAATTTCTATGATCCTTCAAAAGGATGTATTTCATTTTGCTATTTAGTTCGGTTTTATTTACAACACACCAATCGGATACCTCACATTTTTCTTTTAAACATGTTTTACCAGTTTTATCGCATAATTTTAAGTCTTCTATATCTGGAATCTCCAAAGAACTTGGTGCATCAGAAGCAAACTTTTTAAATGCTTGCAAAATTGGTCTGTATCCGGTACATCGACACACATTACTCCCAAATGACTGTTCTATTTCCAGCATTGTCATTGTTTTTGTTTTTAGTAAACTGAAACGCAATTAATTAAGTTAAATTACTTAGGTTTCATTTTTCTGTACAATACTCTTACTAGAGTAAATGATACTTTTTAATTATCATAAGATTTTTTTGTACTACTACTGCGGTAGAAAAAATTATGACACAAAATAATTATGAATTATTTTCTTCCATTGAGTTGATTATTATGTTCTTTAATAAATAGATACATAAAAATTAAAAAAATGAAAATAGTGAGAAAACTACCTATACATAGCCATGACCCATCCCGGACTACAATATCCGCATTGTGAACCATTGTTCGCAGCAAGAGTTGTCTGTATAGGATGGTAGCCTTCCAACCGGTTGCCGATTTTTTCTATGGTCGTTATATCCCAATCTTGACATGATGTTATAGGGATCATACACTGTGATGATAATTTATTATTTTAGGTAAAATTTTACAATAATTTTCAACTTGCGCCCCTTGGATATGACAAAAGCGCTCTAGCACGTTACAAGCAACAACTATAGCTTTATTTTACATTTTCTTTAGCTTCACGGTTTATGTATTACTAGTGGACCCGAACGCGGCTACGCCCGCTTGAACTATACCAATATTTATTAAATATATTTATAAACTTATTTTCAATGTTCAATACACAGATGCGTTTGATGAGATGAGATGATAGCTCATTTTGGGTGACGTTTTCTAACAACAAACTTTGCAAATCGTTGCTTAGCAACTGTTGCATAGCGACGGTTCTTATTAACATGCCAAAATAAATTGCATGTCAAATTAATAAGTATTTTAATATATTGGTATATATGGAAAATATTACAAATATGAGAAAAAAAAGTATCCTATGTTCATCCCGAGACCCTCAAGTATCTCTATATGAGTATTTTATCACAATTAAATTAGCGATTTGGCCGTGATTGCGTAAAAGACAGACAGACAGACAGAGTTACTTTTGAATTTATAATATAGGTATGGATGGATAGCAGTGTAGACAGAAAGTGCCTATTAGTCAACAGTTCATAATATAATTCAGTTCCTATCAGGCTACCATGAAAATTTTACTAATTTAACATTCATTACTACAAAAAATATTTATTAAAATAATACTACTTGAAAACTTGAAAAATATTGTACAATAGCAACTGGAAATATAGTAATTGATATTATTCAACGATTTCGAGATAAATGGTCTTGAAAGACAGACAACAAAGTGATCCTATAAGAATTCCCTATTTACTTTTTGAGGCACAGATCCCTAGAAACTCAAGTTTCTGCTTTGATAAAAAGCAAAGATTTAATACACTTACCAGTACCGTGACCGGAGGAAGTACAATGATTTTCAATTAACGACTACCCAAATCGAAAACGTTTTCACTGCACCAGTAGATAAAGAAAACAAATCTTTTCAAATTCAACTTAAACCTACCGCATTGACACCTATTGGATTATCCTGGACATTCCTTTTCACTGTGACAATGCAAGCACCACAACCTGCCTCCAAACACATGTACTTGGTACCACGAAGCTCTAGGTTACTTCGGATAAACTCCAACAAAGTAGTTGTGGAAGCCGCATCATTGCCAACTGTTAAAAATAAATTTTATAATATTTTTTAAGCTAGCTAAAAGTCATTGGATCAAAAATCTATACTTCTATCTATACTAATATAATAAAGCGGAAGAATTTGTTTGTTTGTTTGTTTGTTTGAACGCTAAGATCTCTGGATCTACTGGATCGATTTACTTTGTTTTTGTTTTGTATGAAAGCTGCATTCTTCAGAAGTGCTATAGGCTATATAATATTACATTACACATATATACTAATAAATTAAAATACTTTCTAATTTGACATGCAATTTATTCTGCCATGTTAATAACAACCGTCGTCGCTACGCGACCGCGTTCGTTACCGCGTCATTTTGATATTCATCCTTATGAAAATAAATATAATAGTCACTTTTAGCATTTCATCTAGATTGAAATTATATTTCTATAGAAATTATATTCCTATATAAGCAGGCGTAGCCGCGTCCGGGTCCGCTAGTATGATATATTTCTGTGATGTAAATTCTAATAATGTATTCGTTTTATGTGCACATCTGCTTTAATAACATTTGTTTATGTTAGTTGTATTGTTGTTGTTTTTATGTTTAATTTGGCATGAGGTAGCTGAACGTATGCAAAATATTTTTTTATATGTATCTTTTTATATCTATCAATTTTTTAATTTTTTTTTATATCTATCAATTATCTTTGTATTTCTGATGTTTTTTTTATCACTATTGTCATAAAACATGAAACCAAGAACTAGAAAGAAAGCTAATAGTTGTCCTAGACAAATTTTGATATTAAATTATTATTTTCTATGATTATATTTTAAAATATATATAATTTTTCGTTTCAATTGTATAAAGATGAACTTGAATTGCATAAATGTGTAAATAGAATTTTAGAATGTAATATTATAATAAAAAAATTAAAATAGTTTTAAATTATTTACTTACCTGAATATTCAATGTTGTTTATTTTAAAATTAATTTTATCCATATCATTAAGCGAGGGAAGTTAATCTAAAACTAAACCGAAGAAAGAAGCACATTAACGATATACGGTATAATGTAACAAGTGATTTATGCCGAATTACTTTAAACGATTCTACTGTAAAGTTGTATAAGCCGAAAAATTAAACTTTATGATTTATTAGTAACTTTAAATTTTATTTATTTATTTTTTTTAGAAACCGCCAAAATGAATGTGTGAAAATACAGAGTGATTTTCGTTAGGGGCTCTTCGACAAGCAGCGGTGATGTGGACTTTTGAAGATGTTTCAACGTTTTACCACTTACATCCAAGATTTGCTCCAGTTGCTCGTAGAGCTTGCTGTTCTCTCTTTGTAGCTCATCAATTGACAGGCCTTCTTGAGTTTCTTGTGTTCCCTTGAGAAGGGCGAGAAGTTCTGAGCTTCTGTCGACTGTTTTGGAAGGGCTAAGGAGTTTCTCGCTCCCGTTTGTATTTGTCCTAGGTTAGTTTCTTTATTTTTTAATAGAATCAAGTTTAAAAATTTATTAAAAGTAATAGACTTTATATTGTGAATAACAACAATTAAAGTTTTTACTATTCTACTGCAAAATATTACTTATTATTTCATGAATTGAAATCAATTATAGCATCACATGAACATTATTTAAATTTGGAGCAATCGTCAATTACCTTTACAGGTAAATGAAATCGCACTGCGCGACCACATCATCTACACGAGTTTATCTATTTTATTAAAAAATATAAACTTCTATTTTCTCGAAAGATTGATTGTTTAATATTCTATTATAAAATTACTTCTTCTGCCGTAAAACACAGGATACCAAAAAATATAATAGTTACATGAATATTTAAAATTCTCTATTTAATATTTATTCTCTAGTACTAATATTCTCTATATACCTACTTTTGTTATGAGTATTCCATTTTTTTAGCATTTACGGCTGACTTATCACTAATCGCATGTAGGCGTGCAACATTTACTTATCACTAAGTATAATATTTTAGGTCTGCCGGCAAAGAGTCCATTCTAGCAAAATTACTCCATTTCATCTTAATTAAGTAGTGAAACTAGGATATTACATAAGAATGCTGTGGGTATGTAGGTTACGCGGGGTCAGTTTAGCTAATCGAATCTCCAGTGAACAGATACATAGAATTCAGATACTAGCGAGTATGACATGGTGAGAATGACGAAGAACGTGCTCAGGTGGTTTGGGCCTGTCGATGAATGAATTATGAAAGAATGAAGGAAAAGTGAGCGAAAAAAATCAGCTTCACGCTATATCCTGCACGCAGCAGGGAAGGTAGAGGGAACCTAAAGTCTCAACATTCGTTGAGATAGGGGAAGACTTAAGTTGGCCTTCGAAAACACAATGTTAATGATACTGGAGAAAGGTCGTGTAAAAATAATGAGGAGGAGAGTATACAGAACATACCAAACTGCTCGTGGCGGAGGGATATATTCTTGCCTGTAATTTGCTTAGTAATAAGCCTCCCTTGACTATCTTTCACTGAATATTATGTTGTTCTTATATTTATATCATTTAGCACTAAAACTGTTGCTATATTTAAAAAAAAAGAATATTTTATCACTCTCTTAAATTTGTCAACGCGGTCAGGGGAACTTGTTGCTTTATAAAGCTATTTTATATAATTTTATACTTAGTACTTTTTTATTGGGGATGTATATAGTATCGATACAGTCTATTTCATACACACAATATTTTTTTTGCAAATTAATAATTAATAATTCTAACAAGTAGCAAAGTAGTTAAAAAGTGTCTTAATAAAATCATTCAATTGTTAATCAAATTCAATTCTAGGTTTTTTTTATGTTTCTTATATACATTGTAATACATTGTAATATTCTAACAAGTTGCAACGTAACTCGTTCTTATATTTTATGTTTATTTTCCGCTTTGTAAAAAAACGTACTGTTGTAATGATAGCTTGCGCGTCGTTTATATATAGATAAAGTAAAAGCAGCATCAAGTTTTAAGGGTTCCGTACCTAAAAGAGTAAAAACGGAAAAGTTATGGGATCATCATGTTGTTGTCAGTCTGTCAAGAAGATTTATCTCAGAATCGCATAGAGGCATCCAGTTGAAATTAATAAAAAATATTATTTTATAAGTTCTCGCACAATCTCGGCTCGGTGGGTAATTGCAATTCGCATTTTCGCTGCCCGAGTGGGGGAGCGGCGTGGGGAAATTAAATCATTACCTCAAGTGAAAATCAAACTTTCTTTTTATTCATGAATAACAAGCATAACATGGTAGGCAGAGGGTACCTATAAATGGGATATATTATGGGTTCTACACACATATTTCCGTTCTGTTTTCCATTTTCTTGATGAACAGTGGAATTGAAAATATTAAATATTTAATTTCCCCTAGTAAAAATTCAACCTATAACCGTAACGTTTGCAGTAGCACCGTTCGTGCCTCTGCGCCCTGACAGCCTAGTAGGGCAAAATCTGAAGTTTTTTTAAAATAATAACAATTTTCTTTCAAATATTAACTAAAATTTGTAAATATTTTAAATTACAATCGAATCTAAATACATTCCATAGAAGCTCTGAAATATTCGTATGCAATTAATAACGGAAATGGAATATAGAAGACTGAAAACCAGTGTGTGAGGTGTGCGACTTTACCTAAAATACATTTGTTTATTATTTCATATTTTTTTCTTTAATCGTAATAAAGGTACTATATGTATACTGCAAGAGAAAGTGAGTATCATAATTATTTTACTCATTATAAATTGTAATATATATGTGTAATACTATGAAATAAATGGTTTTACTCACATATCTATGGAATTACTGGATGGATTGGAATGAAAATTAATCTGTAGATCTAATATAAAATCATAGTAGAACCATCAACTAAATTATAATAAATAAAGTAATGACTTGTTTGTAATAATTTACATTATTATTATTATTTTAATTTTAAAATCTCTTCGAATACGAAATTCTTGAAATTTGTGTTAATTTTTAAAAGCTAATTCGAGGTTGCAGGGTTCAAATTTGAGATATAAATAATCGCACTATTCGGCACTGATGATAGTGGATTCGAATTATATTCGGTGGATTGAATTATTTTCATTTTCTTGCTCTTGCGAAAAGTTAAAGCACGTTACAATTTTTTGTGGGTTTCAAGAAACCCTAGATCTGAATATTTGATATTAATTTTAGCTATATTAAGCTGAATCTAATGGAATTTTAAGTTAAATGGTGTTTACAGACATACAGGCAGACAGACACAGATAGACCGACAACAAAGTGATCCTATAAGAGTTCCGTTTTTTGTTCTAATGTAACCCAAAGAACAATGTGAACGTTGCTATAGAAGCATTTTTAATCGAATTTTGTACAACAATTTGCAGTTAAAATGCATAATTTGGTAAGTTATTACTATACGGTACTGCATATTTATAAAGAAATTAGGACACACTTTCGGTGCATATTAAATATCAATATATAATTTTATTGTTTATCGTTACCATTGCTAATTTTGTCTGGGTCAGATATTTAATTCATATTTAAGACGTAGGTTCTCTGCAAAAAAAAATGTTTTTTAAATTTATATTTTTATATTTTTGCTCTGGTGTCGAGACAAAACACGGCGTTGGGTTCCGCCACTCAACACGCAATACTACCAGAAATCTGCGGTAAGTAGAGAACGGAGTGTCTCTATACGGTGTTCCCTCTGCCTACCCTGTTGTGTGAGAGATGCAGGATGAAGCTGATTTAATAAGAATAACAGTGATTTATTGCTGGAAAGTACTCTTGACTCTTCTTCCTTTTTCTCAAATTCCTTTGCTGTCCAACTATCAAATAGTTATTAAATATTATATTCCACCAAGTGGGAAGCCCACAACCGTCGCGTTTACACCTGAATGACAATCTCAATTTTTTTTTACCAATGTTTAGTAAATGTGCCAAAGATATCGATTGTATATAATAGATTTACCAGACTTTAACATGAGGCTGTCATCGACTCATGGTGCACTAAGACAGCGTTTGAGTGTTAACGCTATAGCTGTCGGTTTGATCGGAATAATTATCTATACTAATATAATAAAGCGGAAGAGTTTGTTTGTTTGTTTGTTTGTTTGTTTGAACGCTAAGATCTCTGGATCTACTGGATCGATTTACTTTGTTTTTGTTTTGTATGAAAGCTGCATTCTTCAGAAGTGCTATAGGCTATATAATATTACATTACACATATATACTAATAAATTAAAATACTTTCTAATTTGACATGCAATTTATTCTGCCATGTTAATAACAACCGTCGTCGCTACGCGACCGCGTTCGTTACCGCGTCATTTTGATATTCATCCTTATGAAAATAAATATAATAGTCACTTTTAGCATTTCATCTAGATTGAAATTATATTTCTATAGAAATTATATTCTTATATTTCAAGCAGGCGTAGCCGCGTCCGGGTCCGCTAGTATTTAAATAAATTTAATTTTCCTACTCTGGTAGAGCTAAAGCGCAAACGTTATACCACTACCTCTCAGTCCATTTTTAAAATATATTTTCATAAAGACATACGGTAGAGCCCAGGAAATATAATTAAAGGCAAGCTGGCTTACAGAGCAAAGCTCTTGTTGTGTTATTTCCGGTTCGCCACACCAATTTGCGTTGACTTCCTGCACTACCTACTCACTCGCACTACGGCCGTTGTATAAAATTCCAGACGCCTGGATTTTTATAAAGTAATACATTTTTGAGTTATTCACCTAATTTTAGTTTTTCTTTGTTTTGAGTACGTAGTGGATTATGTTAGCACATGTTAACAGAACTGCCTTCCGAACCGGTGGTAGCTTTTTGTTCATATGTTCATTCGACGATTCAAAAGTGCTTATTATAAGTTTATTTGAATAAAGAATATTTTGAATTTGAATTTGAATTTGTAATATGGGGATGTAGATTTTTAATAACTGTTGGCATTTTTAATTGATTCATACTTGAAATAAAAATGTATATATAATAATTAGGTTGTATAGAGGACTTGGCTATCGTAAAGCTTTATCAATGTTTCTTTGTTCTGTTTAGGCCTATTTGCGCTTCAAGCTTCTTTGTATGCATACAAAATAAAAATTCGCTTAAAATAAACTAACATAAAAATAATAAGCTACACTAAAAAAGGGAGCAATATTTACTAAAGACGACAAATAGTATAAGTACGAACGGGCGTAAACAAATGTTTTTTCCTTTTTTTTAAATAAAATAATAATAAAACATAATTATGTTTATAATTTAAATGTCGGACCATCTCTGGAACTTATGCTACCGTACAAATACAAAACAAGAATTACAAAAATCGATTCATAATTTGCAAAGAAATTAGTAAACAAAAAAAATATGCAGTCGAATATTGCCAGTAGAGATTTCTGTAATCTATAACAAGCATTATTTTTGAATAAAAAAAACAAAACCATTTCAATTTATCTATTTTATAAATTATTTTATTTAAAATTTAGAACATAATTTGTCGCGTTAACACTTTGTGGTCCTCTGGACAGACCTCATTTTATTTTTTACAGTGATAGGTAAATCAGCTTTGGCATAAATAGACTCGAAAATTGCACCCCCTTAATGTTTCCAAATATGTGATAACGTATTTCATTAATAGCTTTTTTTTCTCATTATTATTCTAAACAATGTTATTAACTTGTCATGTCTTTGTTATCGATATTTTTTTTAATATGTTAATTCATAATTTAACTTGAAACCTAAATAGCATTAAATACAAGTAGCTGTCTTTAGACATTTTTATTTTGTACTAGACAACGTGGGATTGGTTATTATAGTCGGAGTAAAGTACTCGCTAGTGTTAAATAAAAAACTTAGGGGAATGAAATATCTTTATTTTCATGTTCTTGTTAGAAGACGATGTGCGGCGTTGATATCTGCCGCTAAACATCTTTGTAGGAAAGTTGTCTTCAACTTTGTAGGAAACTTAAGAATTTTACAACTAGGTTCTAGGCTAAAAAAAACGACACAACATATTAATAGCGTAATCGTGTTTGTTCCCAGATAATCCATAAACCGTAGATAAGATGTGTCTCTCTTGCACAACTATATGTGAAGTCTTTAAGATTTATCAAGTACAATAATTCTGCTTAATGGTTTTTGCTTTTGTTATCGATATATTAACATACGTTATTTTTTATTTATATCTTTTATGTAGAGAATCGACTTTTTTATTATATACTGGCGGCCCACTTGCGGCTTCGCCCGCATACCACCCATAATACTTTTATTTTGCTGCATTTGCCAATAAATTGAGATTGACAATATTGTTGTCAAATTCGAGGGCTTCTCTCTAAAAGGCACGGGAGTGACAATGTCAGAATTCCTGACTTGAATGTGCTGGACACGGGATGGTGTCATAATAGTGCTGGGTCCAGCAGGTTCGAAACACCGGTTTGTAACTACAGCTCTTTCTATTCCATCAGTGATCTCCCCCATTTGTACTGAGACAAGGGACCTAAAATTCTCAATCGACAAAGACAAAGAGCCAAAAGAATTGTGAAGAAGTAAGTGGCTTCGTGTTTATTGTAATGCCTTTATGCTTCATGTTGTCGGTCTAATTGCCTTAGATTATCTTCTATATTTATTAAATATATTTT
>JAKRZM010001242.1:12221-37599 GCA_036379175.1 Heliconius cydno galanthus
TTGAAATTTAGACTCTTATAAATATTTCATTGAACACATGTTTCATGGGTTATTAGAATTCACCCTTAAATACGCAAGCGAAGCTGCGCGCGTCCGCTAGTCTAAGATAAACTTAAAAGGCACGGGAGTGACAATGCCAGAATTCCTGACTTGAATGTGCTAATGCACATGTGCGTAACTACAGCTGTTTTAATTCCATCAGTGATTTCCCCCATTTGTAAGGAGACTAACATTCTCAATCGACAAAGACAAAGAGCCAAAAGAATGGTGAAGAAGTAAATGGCTTCGTGTTTATTGTAATGCCTTTATGCTTCATGTTGTCGGTCTAATTGCCTTAGATTATCTTCTATATTTATTGAATATATTTTATTGAGCACTAAAGATATTTTTGGTAGACAATTGTTTTAATTTTTATTCTGTACTTAGTAAATTGTTGTGTTTGTTTTTTTTATAAGAAAAATGAATAGTTTATGATTCCATTTTATTACTGACAAGTGACAGCTGTCAATTTACAAATATTATAATGAACATAACTTGCGTTCAGAATTTTTGATCATTATGTTTAAAAATAAAAATTAAATCTATTTTTTTTGGTTTATTTTTGTATTTTATTTTAGATTGCTTTTTTATTTTTATTTTTTTCACCAGGTATAGTTGTTTATTATAATTTATCATTTTTTATAAAATGGCTGGCATGTTAAGTAGTTGTATTTTTTTTTATTTATTTGTTTATATTTTTTTTTATTTTAATTTCTAAAAAAAAATCAGCTTCACGCTGTATTCCGCACACAATAGGGTAGGCAGAGGGAACTTAGTGTTAAGATACTCTGTTCCCCATTTTTTGCAGAATAAAGTAAAATAAATATTTCATTTGCGCGAGTGGGGATCGAACCCACAACTGGTCGCGTTTATTCCCCTGCGAAACAACTGGCCTCCTCTTGTGTAGTTTATTTGTTTAAAAAAATATATATTTCATATTTAATGATTGAAACTATCATTGAAATATTTCTTTTTTACTAAAAACGACTAAAGGTACGATTATTTTTGATAACATTAAACGTTTAGCGTACACTTCATACAGTTGGTTTCTCTTCAGTTACTTAACAAAGGCCGCGGTGTCAACATGGATAGAGTGAAGTTTAAGATCAACGGAAATGAATATTCCGGTATATTTTTGACAATTTTTATTTTTTATAATTATTTAGTTATTTTGGAAATAAATTTTAGTAAAAAAAATAATATATTTTTTATCTAAATTAATTGTAAAGTAGTTTTAGGAAATATTCTACGCATAATATTATTTTATTTTTACAATTCTTTTTATTTGTATTTTAATAATGATTGTTTTATGTACGGCCGTGTAAGTAGTATGAAGCAAGTTGTAGTGCAGGGATACCAGCGCCAGGGAACTGTAAACGCTATAGGTTATGGGTTCGACTTTTACTCCAGGAAATTAAATATTTAATATTTTAATCTCCTCACTCTGGTTACGAAGCAAAGCGCGGCGCCACGCCGCGGTGTCTTAGGTGGAACGGAGTACCTTAACACAAGGTTCCCAGGTCCCTGCCTACCCTACTATATGCGGGACACAGTGTGAAATTGAAAAAGTTTTGACAGGGAAGGAACGAATTAGTTAGTCTTAGTCATGTCAAGAAATGAAAAGTATTAAATGTCCGTTAATGAAAATCGAACTCACAACTGTCGCGTTTATAGTTAGAGGTTGACTACGTTCAATCATTTTAAAATATTTTTGCCCTATTTTCTTAATCTGGTAGGCCGTGGGAAGACATTCTGTTCCCCACTTTCCTCCAAATTTCAAACTCAGCGTCGCTCTATGCCACGACACCAGAGCGAAGAAATAAAAGTTTTAATGTAAGTAAATATTTATTTTCCTCGAGCGGGGATCGAGCTCACAACCGTCGCGTTACAGTCACACTCTTCCGCCGCTGCGGCACGACGGCCTATAGGTATACATCTACCAAAAATAATTGGTGACGAAAAGAAACTATATAATACGAATTATATGCAATAATAAAAAATAGAACGAAGCACTCATTCTTTCATCCTTGTAGCCTGTGCCTTGATCATAAAATTTCATCATTTTTTTTATTATTTAAGTGGGGTCAGAAGTGTCTTCCAACACAACACTGTTGGATTACATACGTCACACTATAGAACTACGTGGTACTAAATACATGTGTTTAGAGGGTGGGTGTGGGGCTTGCATTGTGAGTGCTGTGAAATCTTCTGGTGCTACCCCTGAAGGTGTTAATGCGGTAAGTTTTTATTTTTGTTCCACGCTGTATCCCGCATATAGCAGAATAGGTATAGGAAACCCAGTGTTAAAATCCGTTTCCGATTTCCTCTCAATTTTGAGGATATTAAATGGTCAAATTAAAATAAAAGTTAAATATCAATAAAAGTTAATTATGTTAAATACCAAAAAAAACACTTCATTCACTTAAGTGTGAGTCGAACCCAGAACTCCAGTCGAAATATAAATAACATTTCATTTATTTTTATAAATCTATATTAATTTTATGTAGCTAAAAATGAGTTAAGCTTAACGCGCTAATCTCAGGAACTTATTAAAAGAATATTTTTGTATTAGGTGGTCGACATTTGACGAGGAAGTCTACAGGCAGGGTGTATTGTGTGAAATTAATCATTTTTATGACAATAACTGGACTTGAGATCCGAGTAGCTTCGGGCACTCAGGATATCTCGTCTCTCTTAGTTAAAATATGTAAAATATGCAAAAACAATTTCGTTTATTTTAATTGTATTTTAGAAAATCGATAGGATTTACTTTATTTTTTTTTTATTTTAGTGTCTAGTACCAATAACATCGTGTAACGATTGGGAAATAACAACGGTTGAGGAAATAGGCAATCGCTTAAAAGGTTACCATCCTATCCAGAAGGTTTTAGCTGAGCATCATGGGTCGCAGTGCGGATATTGCTCCCCAGGATGGGTCATGGCCCTTTACAGGTAGGTATATTTCTTTTTGTTTTTCCTTATTGNAACATTTGACGAGGAAGTCTACAGGCAGGGTGTATTGTGTCAAGTTAATCATTTTTATGACAATAACTGGACTTGAGATACGAGTTGCTTCGGGAACTCAGGATATCTCGTCTCTCTTAGTTAAAATATGTAAAATATGCAAAAACAATTTCGTATCAATTTTAATTGTATTTTAGAAAATCGATAGGATTTACTTTATTTTTTTTTTATTTTAGTGTCTAGTACCAATAACATCGTGTAACGATTGGGAAATAACAACGGTTGAGGAAATAGGCAATCGCTTAAAAGGTTACCATCCTATCCAGAAGGTTTTAGCTGAGCATCATGGGTCGCAGTGCGGATATTGCTCCCCAGGATGGGTCATGGCCCTTTACAGGTAGGTATATTTCTTTTTGTTTTTCCTTATTGTTGTCACTCAAAATTATCGGTAAGTTATTCTGTTGGACTCTTTCTCCTGGATCGCCGAATCCCGCATATAACAGGGTGTAGGTAATCTAGTATTTTAACACTCTTTTCCTCTCCTTGTAGGAAATCAATGCCGAGCTGTTTTTCATTAATAGGGCGAGGAAATGATAACAATTCATCTTCCCAAGTGGGAATCGAACCTACAACTATGTTTAAAATCATACATTGTGCCGCTGCGCCTAGAATACCTCATATATTTTTTATTGCTACCAACTTTTCTCACTATACATTAAGAAAGGAGAAAATAGTGGTAATTTACTACTTTAAAAATTTTCCTCTGATGTTCAAATTATACTGATCTGGGATCTTTCATACAAACAGCTCAAGAAGATAAGCGCGGCGTTGAGTTCCACTACACAATGTCTCGGAAATTAAATAAAAAAGTGGAATGCACTGTCTTAACACTAAGTTCCCTCCGTCTACTCTGCTATAAGCTGGATACCGAGTGAACCTGAAAAAAAAAATTAACAATTGTAATATTTCAGCATACTCCAAAATAAAAAACCAACCATGCTCGAGATGGAACAATCGTTTGGTAGTAACATCTGTAGATGTACTGGATATAGACCAATATTAGATGCCCTAAAAACTTTTGCATCTGACTTTCCTGTCAGCGACATACCAGATATTGAAGAATTAAGAGTTTGTAATAAAACTAAAGAAAGCTGCTTAAAAGAAAAATGTGGGGATTCAGATTGGTGTTTCATAACTAAAAGCGAAATATTTGCAGAACCGTTATACATTCAATTGAGTGATGGCCGAGACTGGTATAAAGTACTCAATTTAGCTGATGTTTTTGCTATTTGGAATGAGAAGGGTAAAAATTCTTATATGCTGGTTGGAGGTAATACTGGCAAAGGTAAGTTGTATCTTTATTATGTTATTTTAAAAACAAATTAATGAAAATTAAATTTAAATTTATCTTCTCAATCTACTTTGAAAAGCATACAGCGTTAAGTTACGCCACACAACACGCATTCTAATATGAACAAAAGAATGATATAAATTAATTGATGCAAACAATGAGAAAAAAAGTATCAATATTATTTTAATTTAAAATAACGCCAAGATAAAGTTTTATATAATTCAATCTTTACAGGAGTATATCCAATATTGGAATATCCCCAAGTATTAATAGATATTAATGGCATTAAAGATTTACAAGGCTATTATTTGGATCAGAATTTGGTAATTGGAGCTGGTAATACTTTGACGGAAGTTCTAAATATATTTGAAAGTCAATCCAATGAGGAATATTTCAATTATCTCAGTATTTTGCGGGATCATTTAAAACTTGTTGCTCATATACCCGTGAGAAATGTGAGTTTGTTTGTTTTATAATTGTTTTAATTGGGAACAATAAGCGTATGTGTGTTACAAGGCCACTTGATTCAAAATTTCACATGTTATGAATTTTTCAAATATTGCTGATAAAGACGCAATCAATGTGTGTAAATTATATTCTTTCCTAGCCTAGAATTGGAGAAATAAGAAAATTTCACTACATACATTATCTATTGTTAAGTCTTGGATGTGCTCGAATTTAACCTTGTATTTTCTTTTTACTTTAAATATTGATCTTTTAGAAGTAAACAAAACAAAGTAAAGAGAGTCTTTTCGTAAATTATATTAATTTCAAAATGTATATTTCAGAGAGCAACAATTGCTGGTAACTTAATGTTGAAAAATGAGCATTCCGATTTTAAGTCAGATATATTTTTACTTTTGGAAACTGTTGGCGCAGAATTAAATATTAGTAAGTACAGAAGTACTGTTCATTTTTTTATACACATTAGGTTCGATTTGTGCTCAGGGGCAATGAGGGTAATTCGGCACTATATTTTTCCTCTTTTCGTGCTTTGCATCAAGGAATAGGAGACTATCGTAGGTCGCTAGAAGCACGTCTGACTGAATGTAATAGAAACACTACTTATATTAAATTTAATTTATAATATATTTTCATTAATCTGATTTAAAACAAACAAATATTAATATTTTGCAGTAATTACTTATTTACTTTACTTGCAACAATAGAATTCTGTACCGGAACCCTTATTTCTGAAGCTCGTGTGAATGTTTCGAGCATAAACAAAAATAAGTTGTATATACTTCCCCTTGAATAATTCAATTAAAATCATGAAATTAGTGCTAAAACCGCGTTGAGCGAGTCTAACTCAAACTTAACCGTTTTTTATTGGTAGTGACATCCTCATCGACAAAAAAAACCATATCGATGAAGAATTTTCTTAAAGAAGATATGAAAGGGAAAATTATAGTTTCTATAGTATTTCCGCCCCTAAGTGATGAATATAAGTTAGTTACTTACAAGGTATGTCCCGATATTAATATAATATCATCTTTATTATTTAAAAATTATTTTTCTAATTGTAATTTTTTTAAAAGAGGATTTTAACTCACGCTTTTACACATTTTGGTACGTTATCTGGTAAACATAGTGGGTTGTTGAATCCCTATAAGTCTAAAATTGTTCTAAAGTGTCTATAAGTAGTGACAAATATAATTTTTTATATATTCAATTTTTTTTTCAATTTATATATTTTTATTTTTATCAAAGTAATTCAATTGATTAATTTATGTTATTTTTATTTTATTAAATTTTTAGATAATGCCCAGATCGCAAAATGCCCACGCCATTGTCCACGCTGGTTTTCTATACAAATTGTCGACAAGCAATATCGTTAGTGCGTCTAGAATAGTATTTAGCGGGTTAAATAATAGTTATACTAGGGCATCTAAAACGGAACATTACTTATGTGGAAAGAGTTTATTTAATAACGAAACTTTAAAAGGCGCATCAACTACCTTGGACAAGGAACTGGTAGTTACAGAAAATTTACCCAGTCCTCCTGTTGAGCACAGAAGAAAAATGGCTTTGGGCCTGTTCTATAAGGTTTGTGTTTTTTTTTCTATTTTCGTTACTACGATAGTAAATAGTTGAACAAATTATTTGAATTCATAATAAATGAGTTCATTAATATTTAGATTATAGTTACAGTTACAGTTTTGATTATAATATTATTATAATTACCTTTGAAATAGTTTTACATTTTATTCTAGATATAGGAAGGTAGCTAGAGGGAGCCTAGTGCTTATTGAATGGCGATACTGAATGTTAAATTTTGTCTTGCCAGATCCAAGGAATGCAGATATATCATTTCTCTGAGTAGTAATTTAACACACAACCACCGCGATTGCACGTTGTCCCACTCCACGATAAAAGTTTCTCTCTATAATAATTATAATATTTTTTTTTTATCTTCAAAAGTTCAGTATACCTAACATTTTTGCTTATTTCAGTAATACCTGTAGTAAGCCTGTTGATATAATTGAGTATTTCAATAGTAATCCTATTTACGCCCTGGTGATAGCGTACTGTTGGTTGACTGTCATAATATATTTTTTTTTATGGAAAAAGGACAGGATAAAAAGCGATATTCAAAGTTGAGAACAAAAACCCTGACTGCAAATAAAAAAACAAGCGCAGTGGTTCATTACGATTAATATTCTTGAATTTAGAATCTCTTTGCCTGTTTAGATAAAAATCAGGTGGAACTGTTTTTTATTGCGTTTTATTTCTCGATTTTATATTAAAGTTTCTATTGAATTTTATTACTGCTGATCAAATAATTGAACATGTGTCTAAAATAGTTTTTTTTTCTGTATATAAATTTGATATAGCCTTGAACGCCTATTGTTACACATTCCCACACAACAAAATTATATATAACAACTTAATATTTATTTAGTAATTCTTTACACTAAGCGTCACTAACCCGTTTTCATTTCCTGAGCTCTTTTCATCTGAAAATGTTTGAACATATGTATTGGCTTAGACAATTACATTTTGTTAAAGATTTTATTATAGTTTTATATTTGACTTCAGCACACTTATAACTATGTGACTGTAATAAAATGTAAGAAACAACAAACTTGCTTTAAAATTTGGTTTAATTTTGAACATTAATTTTTGTAACCTAGAAGCGCTTTATGAAATATTTAATATTTTATTTTTTTCGCTCTGATACAAGACACTCAACGCAAAGTCACGGACTCCCTCCTGCTACGTGCGGGATACATCGTTTAGCTAAAAACGAAAACGATTTTTTTATTAATATAAATATATCATCGTGAAACTAGGCACATATATACGTAATTAAATTGATATCATTCTGATCTGGTGACGGAGCCAGGATCTGAATATACTCTTCAAAGGTTACTAGCCATCCACTTTAGCTTAAACTCATATAATTTACGGCTCCAAACATTCTATTTCACTTGCAGCACTTAGATAATCATGTGGAACCACATACACATTGAATATCTATAGATATTAAATCCTCTACCTATCTGTTGAGAAAATAATTTCCTTGTGTGTTCTAATATGTATTTATCCTAGGGATTACTATCTCTATGCCCATCAAATATATTGGGTGAACGATTCAAATCTGGAGCAATCAAATTAAGGGATACACGGCCGGTGTCGAAAGCTCAACAGGTATTTGATACAGATCCTTCTAAGTGGCCTTTAAATCAACCTATACAGAAAGTTGATGCTCTGGTAAGTTTATTGGATTATTTATATTAGTTTTATTTTCATACCGTTTTTTTTCAGATTTACGTTATATTCAGTCTGCGTATTGTAAAGTAATTTGGTAATTGAGTAGCAAACGGGGATCACTATCCTATATGGTTAATATTCGGGATTTTGATAGTTTGTCTTATTAACAGACAAAGAAAAAGAAATTAATTTATTTTTCTAATAAAAAGTAATAAATATTGATCTTACGTAACTTAATTGAGATGTCGTTTTCGTCGTTCGAGTGAAATTATTAAAACTTTAGCTATTTAAGATTATATTTTTATATCATCTTTTCTATATGTATATATATAGATTATATCTTTTCTATAGTAGATAGTATATAATTTTATTAATTTATAGTAACAACTAGATTATTATAAGGGAATACTAATAATATTTATATTTTGATTTTAAATTTATAGATACAATGTGCGGGCGAAGCTAAATTCACAGAAGACTTACCTAAGCTTCCAGATGAAGTATGCGTTACTTTTGTACTTAGTACTGTTGGAAAAGGAACTATAGACAAAATAGATCCTAGTAAAGCCTTGGTAAGATTACTATAATTATAACTAAACATTTTATTGAAAACTTTAAATTTAAATTTTAATATAAAATTGTAGCTGGTTGTGGTACGTTATTTGATAATAATTTGGTAGGTTTGTTATTAATATTGTGATAATTCTAAAAATTTGTAATTAATGTATACTTGTAGAAGTTACCAGGAGCAGTCGCTTTTTATTCAGCTAAAGATATACCTGGAAAAAATACATTTACGCCGCCGCCAGTCGATCATTTTGTGACAACAGATGAAGAAGTTATAGCCGCTAGTGAAATCAAATATTATAATCAGCCTCTTGGTATTATAGTAGCTAATGATCAATACACAGCTAATAAAGCAGCTACTTTAGTCGAAGTTACGTATAAAGATGTAAAGAAGCCCATAGTAGATATAAGAATAACCAAAAATGATCCTAACAAAGCCACCTTAGTATTTTCACAAAATGCTAAAAGCAAAGGAAGTGATGTTGTTAAGATAGTAAAAGGAGACTATACAATATTTGGACAGTATCATTTTTGTATGGAAACGTTAGTAACTGTCACTCATCCTTCTGAAGAAGGGTTAAAAGTTCACGCAGCTGCGCAGTGGATGGATGCTATACAGCAGTCTTTATCGAGAATGTTGAAAATTTCACAGAATAGGTGATTTGTTATATGTTATTGTTTTTAGCTATTAATTTCGTTTTTACAACATAAATATTTTCAACATTGTGTATAATTTGCAAGACAAATTTTATAATATATAGCATCTTCACGTTTTTTACAGTAATAAGACAAAGTTCGGTATTGAGTTATGCATATATTATTTATCATATCATGTCTCGAAAATTGGGCGTAAAATGTGGAACGAAGTGTTTTATCACTAGTTTCCATTTGTCTTTTCTCCTATTTGCTGGATAAAGCATAAAACCAAAATCTTAATACTGAACTAGAAAAGGATAAAGCTAACTAATCTTACATTTTTCTAGACTAACAGTCGTTGTTCGACGTCTTGGAGGTGCGTTTGGACTTAAAATAAGTAGAATATCACAAGTAGCAGCCGCCTGTGCTTTAGCGTCATACAAGTTAAATAGACCTTGTCGATTTATACAGACTCTAACAAATAACATGAGAGCTGTCGGAAAAAGGCTGCCTTGTTCGCTGAACTTTGAGGTAGTACCTATTTTATTCAGAAATATATAAGGGTATGTTATTTTTAATTAATAAATTAATAAAATGTATTGTTTTTGAGAATCAAGAACAATATGAAATTATTAATACTTAAGACGGGCCTAATACTTTACGTCGTGGTTATAAATACGATTCCTGCCCTTTTATTATTTTCTTATTTGCTCTTCTATACCTATAAAAAATGTATACTAATATTATAAAGCTAAAAAGTTTGTTTGCTTGAAAGCGCTGATCTCAGGAATTATTGAAACCAATCAAATAAAAAAAACATTTTGATGTTACGATGTTGTTTGTTGATATTCGATGTACCTACCCGATGGATGTGTCATGTGTCATACAGAACTATTAGATTTGGACATGGGTGCGATAACTAATTTAAAAGTCTACTACTTTTATTATTTAACTTATTATTTTATTTATTTAACAAAATTCTAATTAATATTTGTTTTTTTTAATTTCATATTTGAACAGGCCGGTGTAAATAGCCAAGGTGCGATCCAATACATAAATCACAATCTATATTCTGATAACGGATGTATTATAAATGAACCCCTCATAATGCTCGGCGTCGGATTATTTAACAATTGCTATAAGAAAGATTTGTTTAATTACAAAGTTTATAATGTCCTCACGGATACACCTTCCAACTCTTGGTGTAGGGCACCAGGTTAGTAGTTTTAAGTTTTTCCTTTTAAGCTTATAGAACGCATTGATAGTGACAATTTGGTCACCTAATGTTTAAATAAGATGCCAATTTAATAATATTATGACAATTATCTTCATCACTATTACAAGCCTTAGTGTGTAAGAAATTGTAAGTAAGTTGATATTGCTACCTGACAAGAAAAATGTAACTGATTTTAAAATAATAGAAAATAAATATTTTAGGTACTCTAGAAAACATCGCTATGACTGAAATAGTAATGGAGCGTATAGCGTGTGAATTAAATTTAGATCCGCTTCAAGTTCGCCTCGCAAATTTAGATACAGAGAACTATGGTGACATGAATGAACTTTTGGATACACTCAAAACTAGTTCAAATTATGAAGAAAGGAAGAGATCAGTTGAAGCATATAATAATCAGCATATGTGGAAAAAACGAGGCCTACGTTTTACTTTCTTATCGTGGCCGCCTGCGGGTAATCAATATTTTAACGTAAATTTAACAGTGTATAATGACGATGGCTCTATTACTATATCTCATGGTGGAATTGAAATGGGACAAGGTGTCAATACTAGAGCTATCCAGACATGCGCGTATTTGCTAAATATACCTGTCGAAAAAGTAAGAGTCGCCCCAAGTGATACAACGAAGACAGCTAACGGTTTTCCATCAGGTGGCAGTATAACGAGCCAAAATGTTGTGGTTGGTGTTAAAAAATGTTGTGAAGAACTATTAAAAAGATTAGAACCAGTTAAGAAAACAATGGATAATCCGACTTGGGAGCAATTAATTAAGAAAGCGTATGCAATGGAAACTAATCTACAAGTACAAACTGTTATTAACGTGAATGATACAGTTAATTATGTTGTATTTGGCATAACATTATTAGAAGTAGAAATAGATGTTTTGACTGGAGAATGGCAAATAATTAGAGTTGATTTGATAGAGGATTGTGGGCAGAGTGTTAATCCTAAGCTGGACTTAGGTCAAGTAAGTAAATATTGATTACGTACATTATAGAAGATATTAGATATAACGGAAAATTTTAAAAATAATTAAAGTGTCAAAGTTAAGGAAAAACATTTTTCCATTAAGATTTTTTTAAATCATAAAAGCAATTGTTAAATAAAAATCAATTGTCGGTTAATTATTTTGGAAATTATAATTTTATTTGTATCACTTCTGCTACCAGAATAAATATATATTTTTTAAATAGATTGAAGGAGCATTCATAATGGGTACAAGTTATTTCACCACTGAACAGCTAGTGACCGATCCTAAGTCTGGAGAATTACTTACAAACCGTACTTGGGACTACTGGGTCATGCAAGCGTTGGATATTCCGCAAGATTTCAGAATAAGTTTGCGTAAACGTTCTTATAGCTCTCCTATTATACTTGGCTCAAAAGGTGATTAATATTTGGTATTTTTTATTTCTTATAAGAATTTCTTGTTCTATTAACATAATATGTCAATATGTAAGAATTTTAAATAAAACATTATTCTGCTTTTTTAAAAAATTGCAAGAGACTCAAAGTACAAAAAAAAATGTGTGTTCTGTGTATTAAACATTTTATGCATTATATACAAACATTGATGAACTTTATATTTAAAAATGCAATAACGTTATTGTTGCACTAAATAATCAATATAATTATGTAAAATATTAATAGTGTCACGTGATTTTAACGAGTGCGATATTCTGATTGCGGATTCTTGAGAGGATATTTACATTTAGATAGAAATTTTTTAGTTCTACGATTTGAATACAAAAATCCTCAAACTCAGTTTCGTAGTACGCCTAGGTTATTATACGCAGCCAATTTTAAACATTTTCAAAATATTGTTCCAAGAATAATAAACCTATATAAATTTGAAGATAAGGTTAGAAGGCTTGAACCAACTCCGAAATACAATAATTGAATAAATAATAATTAATTATATAATTACATATGTTTTTAGCTACGGGCGAACCAGCAACGTGTATGGGAATAGTAATATCATTTGCTTTACGACACGCCATAGCGGCGGCTCGGAAGGACTCTGGCATAGCACCTACAGAATGGCTACAAATAGGTATAGTAATAACTTTACTTATTTATATTAATTTCTCTCGAGGGGAGTTGGCACTGTAAATAGCAGGGCATTATTTCCTATTTCCCAAGGCATTTGTGTTGACTGGCAGAGTTCAACGCCGCGCTTTAAGCTTTAGAGCTTGAATGGAAATCGAACCCACGGTCGTCGCATTTACGCAACGACGGATTCATCTAATTATATTAACTAGATTTTTTCTTTTACGTGGGATTACGCAACTACAGTGTTGGAATATTTTGTGATATAATTTTTATTAAGAACGATTTTTTTTTTATTTTCAGATGGACCCTTCACTGTGGATACAATATGCTATGCATGTTCTTCATTAACGCAAAATTTCAAATTTTATTAATGTTTTATATATTTCTTATGGTCTTTGTTATTAATAAAAATATTTCATTTTATAAATTTTCTAATAATCCCCAAATAAATATTTCATTAATTCATTTTATAAATATTCTTTAAAAATCCCCAAATAAATACCCCGGAGCTTCAACTTATAATGAATAAATGCTGATAAAATAGTGTCTGACTGAAAACGATGATGACGTGATGGTTGTGGATTCGATTCTCGCTCGGTGGAATGATTTGTTTTAATTATTTTAGGTTCCACCACTCAACACCATATTTCTCGAAAATTGTGTAAAAAATGGGAAACGGAGTGTCTTAACAAACATCCTATATGTAGGATACAGCGTAAGGCTAAAAAAAATATACTTTATAAACAACAACGCATAGCAGCACTAACTTAATACCTTAAATTTTATCTACATTTCATAAGAGAGTAAAATTCCATTCTAGTTGAGAATAACGTTTTAGCGTTGAGTAACAGTTAAGTAGTGTTACTTGTGGAAATAGTGAAACATAAATACTTTTACACTTAGTACGGTTAAAGGATTATTTATTATAGAAAAATTTACCGACAAAAATATCGTTAAAAGCGAGCGAGGTAAAACGTTTAACTTACACTAGCTTTCACTGTAAATGCGCTGGTCGTAGATTCAACTCCACTCAAGAGAACAAATTATACTTATTTCTTGCTACTATTTTGTTTATTATGTTTAACGTTTTTTTTTAAATATTCCACAATTAGGAAAGAAAAAATACTTCAGAAAAGTTGAATTTATTTTTATCCGAAAACCTCGCAAGAGGCGTAAATTCAAATCCCGCTTCGTTAAAATTTTTATACGTTTCCAAAATGGTTTTCTTTATTAATTTTCCAATTATAGAGATTAGTTAGTTATATTACAGTAAGGAAAATTACGCTACCATGGAACAGTGACGGATGCTGCCCCTCCGATGCTGTACGTCTCGCTTGAAATTGCCGTCATTTTTCACAACTATTAGACCTACTAGAACTCTCTAGATATATTATCTGTATTTAATATTAATTGAAGGATATCGGGGCGTAGTGATAGTCACTTACTATAATCGCGTTAGTTCTCGGTTCGACTCTCGCTCTGGTGTTATAATAATTCGGGCGGAAGTGGGTGATTGGGAGTGATTTGACATTTGACAAATATTTTATTTATACAACCAGTGTTTTTGTATTCTTGGTCAAAAACAATAAAAAAAAGTCCTAAAATTACTTTTATTGCTAAAATAATAAACATAACAAACCATGTATGTATATCTAAAACTCGAAACATAGCTTACAAATTTACTTTCACATTCATTTTATCTAAATTCAAGTGAATTTAAGTATTAAAATATTAATAAGTATTAAATAATAAAAAAACTAACTATAAATATATATCATCAGTATCCTATTGTATTTTCATAATTTTCAAAAGTAACCTTATTAAAAATACAAATTTACTTTTTTTCATCTCCGTATCCATTATCACCTATACTTTTTGAGTTTGTTGTCTTCTGAAAGTACTGTCGACTGTTATGTATGACATTATACATGGTGCTCCGCAGTTTGTCTTCAACTAAATTTGCATTTAAAACTTTTTGCTTGCAACTTGGACACAATCTGTCAAAGAAGGAACGCTTCTTGATTTTAAAACGTCTCGCTCCTATTGTGGACGTCGTCGTAGGATTGCTATTCAAATGGCTCTCGCCAACTTTGGTTACACTTGAAGTCTGTTTTTTTGAATTACGAAAGCTGAATTTTCTCTTCTTATTTTTATTGGACTTCGTTGTTTTCTTATGGGAAAAAAACGGGAACCTCATTCTTTTGAGGGCGCTGTAATTTGAGCAAATGATGTACTAATGCAACAATTACTTTGGAACTGATATCAGTTTATTATTCTGCCTTGATACTAGCTCTATCTAAAATACTATATTGCTACGGAAAAAAAAATATTATTACTATTGGGGTTTTGGTAGTTTTGGCACAGTGGCTCAGCGTCCCAAGTGTGGGTTCGATTCCCACGCAGGAAAAAAACATTTTCACTTCGTACTAGGAAGGGCAAATATAGTAAGTAAGTAAAAATATTGCACGGCGGAACTCTGTTCCGTCAAATTGTTGGCTATATGTCAGTGTTAAGTTACAAAAATAAAAAAAATCGATGTCAACAAAAATATTACCATTTCTTTTCGTTATGCAAATTGTATCCTACGTCATGGAGCGGCCAGTCATTTTTCGTTTTATCTAAGTTATTATATTGCGGATTGAAGTTTTCTTTGTTGCTTTCAGATAATGTGTTTGCATCGATTAATCGTGGATACATTTTTCTGTCTCTATATCTATTTGATGCAGATAAATCGGAATTTATATTTTGGTAATCTTGATCGGCTTTTTCTAACTCATATTCGTTTATAGCGGTGTTATCCACGATGAAATCGTTTATTGCCTGTGGACTAAAATTAAAACTGATTTTTACTTTTGTACATTCCTTTTTGCACGGGGTATGGCTAACAATAAGTTAATATTTTAAATTGTAATGAACAGTTTGCCAAATTTTTGAATTTGAATATAAAATTATAAAGGATTCGATTTCGAGTCTTGCTAATTTAAAATTTCTGTATTTTTTAAAGAATAAGACTTGAATATTACAATCGTAACAAAACGTTGCTAGGTTTTTTCTGCTAATATCAACATTCATATTATACTTTCTATAGCACTTTGGAATCATGATTTGCAACAAAAAATTATTTGGGATTAACACCACACCAAGAGGTGCGAGTTCAAATCCCGCTACGTTTAAGTTTTTTTTCCTAAGTGTGAAAATATTTTAACAATATCAATATTACGCGGAATAAGACAACACTATAATAATTAAATAGTTGTTACCTTTTTTCCATTAAATTTGGATATTGTTCATTCATAGAGCTTTCATCCGAACTCCGTATAAAACTGGAAACATCGATTTGTGCGAGAGGTTCGTTTTCATCGACGATTTCGTAATTTTGTCTTTTTCTTATTTTCCTTTTGGAATGTCTTATATTTTTATTATCTAATCTTGATAATTCCTCGGACAATGATATAAATAACAATAGTAAAAATTGAGCATATTGAAATTTCATTTTGTGACATTTCGGTTTTTTTTATTATCTTTTACTTATAACGAAAAAGGATGCATTTCTTTTAAGAAATATTGTATAATTTTCAAAACAAAAATCATAAATATAAATAGTTTTATTTCATATTTAGAGTCATAAGTTTAGATCTATCTTACTAAATATAACGATTTTAGGATTGCACTTATATAAAATTTAACAGTTCAAAAATATGGTTTTAGGTCAGTTCAAGCTCAGTGTTGAATTTCGTCACATAAACCTGATAAAAAACTAAATTATTATATTATTTTACTATTTTGGAACGAAATGTTTTAAAATGTTCCAACTGCATACATTTGCCATACGGAAAAAAGTAGGAAGCTGCGCTAAAATAAAAAAAATAGCACGAACAAATAAAACAGCGTCAGCAGTTATCGAAGACTTAAATCAACTTAAGATAGTGCTGACCAAAATCTGATAAAATTCTACTCTAGCACACACAGCTATTTTGGGGAAATCAATGGAGTGGTATCCACAAATCTACATAGTTTATGAGGGCCGTCAATCCCTCCTCTTTTATGTCATTACGTTAAATAAATGGGGGAGATTCCATTTATATAGTTTTATGTTGTGATCAGTGTTAGATAGGTCGTCAAAAAATAATTGTTATTATCCTAGTTTACTAGTATTAGGACGAGGCCAGTCGTGGAACTGGGTCACACGCGTTTGATTTTAAACGTGACAAGTTGAGGTTTTATTCTAGCTCGAGGAAATGAAATATTTAATATTTTAAATTTTCGCTGTGGTGTCGAGGGAAGAGGTGAGAACGCGGTGATGAGTTCCACCACTCAACACGCAATGCCTCCAGAATCGGCGGCTTAAGCCACTAGTTATTAGCGGACCATCCGCATATAACAGAGTAGGAAAAGTGAATCTGTTGTGAAGGTATTCATGTACCGCCTAAAGTTTGAGATATTACTTCAATAGCGAAGTTAAACGCCACATATTGTATTTTACGCCAAGACGACCTCGTCTCAGTAATTTCAGTTTAAAGTTACGTTAAGGTTATAGTAGTGGCATTATAAACGCATTGAAGAAATTAAAGGAGGCCTTAGCCAAAATAATAGATAGTTTAATACTTACTTATCCTTTATCCATATTATGGTTAAAAAAACACTATTAAAAATAAAACAAGTTTATTTACATTCAGTAATTACGTATTATATATATATATATATAAATATATATATATATAAATTTAGTAAAATTTAAAGTCTTCATACTTCGTTGCACAAGACTGACGTATCTTATCTACGGAGTACGGGCCGTCTGAAATAAACAAATAATGTTTTGTAATTATTAAGTCCATATTGATATTAAGGCTTAAGTGGCACAGCTTTCGATTGCAAGCACGGTTGCGTGTTCCATTCCCGTTTGGGGGGAATTATTTACTTTATTTTTTCTAGCTTTGGAAATACGACAAAGCTCGACGTTAGATTTCGCCACTTGTGTTGTCTACTATGTTACCGTTTCTATTTTTTATGTTAATAAAATATTAATTAAAATAAATATAAACAGCAAAATAAAAAAAAAATAGTGATAGAGTTTTACTAAATCTAAAGATTGTGGATTTAGTTGGCCTGTGCATTCATATGTCTCTCTCTCTCTCTCTCTACAGTTTATTTTGTGCGTAGATAAATAAAATATCACCCTATATCAATCTATAGTTATCTGAATATTGTATGCATTCTATAGGAAAGAAAATAATAGTAAAAATATGATCCTCACCTATTTGGAACCATTGTGTAGTTGCGATACCGGAATCAAGCCGCGCCGATGCGATTGCATGACGCAATGCAAATGTGACCACTATTGCCATACACGTGGCTGGTTCACCCGTTGCTGGAACATAATTCTTAAATATTTCTATACATAATGTTAAAACACTCCGTCCCCCAAGCATCGCCCAATTTACAAGATAATGGATATTGAATGGCGAAACTCAACGCTTTGTTTAGTTACCAGAGCAAAGAAATGAAAATTTATTCATTACTCCGAGTGGAAATCGAACCCACAAAAATCGGGCTTACTGCAGGCCATCATCGCTTTCAGAGTGCCCTAGGGCATCCGCAATAACCTTGCAGGAAGATCAACCTGACCCTCTCGCGGTAGCTCCTCTAGGGTAGGGGGAGTAGAAGACGCGCATACCGCCTTCTTCTACCCCCTGGCCTACGGCAGCGGAGCGAGTCTGCGTTCGAGCTGGACTCGCGCACCCGCTCCGCGGCCTCCTTCAATGCGATTACTGATTCGCAGAAGGAGACCATTGCAGACCAGTTCCTCTCACAGTCCAGCATAGCCCCTACCACACTGGCCAGTGAGAGGTCTCTACCCACTGCCGCCATCAAGGCATGGCGTTGTGGGGCCCAAGCGGGGCATTCAGCCAGAGTGTGATGCGCCGAATCCACGGAGGCATCACACTCGTGGCACACCGGCGACATCTCCCGACGTGCAATCTGATGCAGGTACTTACCGAAACAACCGTGCCCCGTCAGAACCTGCACCAGTCTGAACGTCAGGACACCAAAACTCCTTTTAACCCAGCGATCCAAGTGTGGGCGAACTGCCTCCACTGTCGCTAGGCCTGCCGCCGGTGACCCCAGGTCCTCTCTCCAACGCCGGATCAGGGCTTCGTCCGCTCTTCTCCTGATCCGCGCGATAACCTCTGCCGATGGTTGCTCACCTCGCGACCGCTCACTTGCTCGAAAAGTGTAAACTTTAGCAAGCACTTCCGCCTGCAGCTCCCAAGGCGGATCGCCCGCCAAGAGTGTAGCCGCCGTCCACGACACCGTACGGTAACCTCGAATTGCTTTCACCGCTATAACCCGCTGCGCTTTCCGCAAGTGGGTTTTATTGTGAGCGGTGAGAGCGTCAGCCCACACAGGTGCACCGTACAATGCCATGGATCTCAACACACCGACATAAAGCCGTCGGCATGAAGAGTCCGGCCCTCCGACATTCGGCAATAGCCTGCCAAGAGCTCCAGCGCAGTTTACAAGCTTTGGTGCAAGCAGAGCGAAGTGCGGTTTGAACGACCATCGACCGTCTAGGGTGAGACCCAGATATTTCATCTGGGTCCGTACCTCCACCTCCTGACCCTGGATGTTCAGAGTAGCCCTACGGGGGGGACCCCTCCGCCGGCCATGGAATAGGAGAGCCTCTGTTTTGGGCATCGAGACCCTCAGACCTAGCGCTTCGATGCGGTCGACGACAAGGCCAGGCCTAACCTAATTACAATTATTGCCCTAAATAAATTAATTATTACTTCGCCTTCCTGTTAACTATTATTATTTATTCTGTTTTTAATTGAAATATAACAAACATTTTACTGTCACCCATTATAATATTTGTGAGTATTTTTAATATGGAACATACTAAATTCGATTATAAATAAATATATTTAAAAACGTGAGATGTGGTCAGCGCGGCAGTTTGTGGGTTTGATTCCTATTCCTCGCTCTGGTAGCGAGGCAAAGCGAGGTGTTGAGTTGCTCCTTCAAACATGTAATGCCTTCACAAATCGTCAGAAGATGTTGACAGGAATGGAGTGCCTTAGCACTAGGTTACCAATCATCCTCTGCCTACCTAAATCTAGAAAAAATAAAAAAAATACCTTTAGCTCCAAATATAATTTCATTTTCAAATGTTTTCTTTCTAAAATATATTCTAAAGTCTTGAGGGATGTCTCGCGCTTGTGGCACCCAGTAGTCCCAAGTACGATTGGTTAGAAGTTCTCCTGAGCTAGGTTCGTATACCAGTCTTTCTGATGTCCAGTAACCTACTCCCATTATAAAGGCTCCTTCCACCTGAAAAATAAGTTTTTTTTACAGCTTTCTCATAGAACAAAGGGATTTTTTTGTTAAGATACTGAGTTCTCCAAATCCAACTTCAAGCAGACATTTATTATTTTAGTAGCAAGCGAGAAAATGAAAATTATTTCTTCTAGTTATTAATCTTAACTCGAAGGAATTATTATAGGACTCACTATTATCAAGTTTAGTCATTTTATTATTATTTATTAGTCATATGAAATAAGTAATAATATTTACTTAATTTATTAAATTATGTTAATCAACTCAACTTTAAAAAAATAATTAAGATAATTAAGACAAGAACTTGTCAAACATGACATGGTTTATCAGATACATACAAATAGAATTTAGCACGAGTATTAACTTTATATAATAAAATTAAAGTAACGTTTATTGTATTTTAAAGTGTCAGTAGAGCAGACTTAATTAAAATATATTGAAGTTTATAAACGAAACGAAATAATTACTAAATTGTCCTAAATTTATATTTGAATACAATGTAGAGTAAAACGTTATGGCTATCGTGGCACAATGAGACGGCTTTGATTGTAAGTACAATGGTTGTGGATACTCACTTGGAAAAATGATCTCTCGAAATTTCCCTGCTCTGGCAAGACAAAATATAGGGTTGAGTTGGAGAATGAAGTGTATTGACACTGCGTTATCTCAGAATAGAACTACTACTTTGTAGTACAGTTGTAGAATACGTTGTAGAATAAAACTACAAAGTAATGCTCACCTGACCAACATCCAATTCAGGATTAACACTTCGCCCTACATCTTCTATCAAATCTACTCTTATGATCTCCGATTCACCTGTCAACACATCAATTTCCACTTCCGCCAGAGTCACGCCAAATATATTATATTTTTGAAAATCAGCAGCACTCACGAAGCCGTGGACTTGCAAATCAATGTTCATTGTAAACGCTTGTTTTATCAATTCTCTCCACGTTGGATTATTCATTTGACTTCTAACTGGTTCGAGCCTCCTTAGCAATTCTTCGCAGCACCTTTGAACTCCAATGGTCACGTTTTGAGTGGTTAAACTTCCTCCGGATACAAAATTGTTTGGCGCTACGAAAGTATCATTTGGTTTTATTTGTATAATTTCGACTGGTACTTTTAGAAGGTATGCACAAATTTGTATAGCCTTAGTGTTAATTCCTTGACCCATTTCTATACCACCGTGAGTTATTGATATGGTACCGTCGTCGCTGTAAACTGACATGTTCACATCTAGATAAAACCCACCTATTGGGGGCCACCTCATGAAGGAAAATCTTAAGCCCCTTTTATTCCACCGATTCTCTGCATTAAACTTATCAACTTGAATTTTTCGATTTTCATAATCCGAATTGGCTTTTAATGTTTCTAATAATTCTGAAATATCATTGAAATTGGCAGTATCCAAATTTGCTAGACGAACGTCGAGAGGGTCTAAGTTCATTTCGTAAGCTATTCTTTCTATTATTGTTTCAGCATGTGCTACGTGTTCTAATGTTCCTAAAAAATGTGTAATTGAATTAAAATACTATGTAAAACCTATAAGGAATATCTATCTATAGGATAATAATGTGTCGATTTATTTATTTGAATTCCTTGGTTTAGTTACAACAGATCAGTGTTTTTAAAATTTAGGAAGAGCCGGCAGCTGTTGCTGTTATTTGGTCATAATATAAGAAGTTTGTGGCCAGTCGTGGCACGGAGGCACGAGCATCTTGAAGCGGCGTTGAGTCTCGACAGATAGACCACTCGACATACATACAATCGTTTCAGAATTCAGCGGAGTGTTTTAATACTACGTTTCTCTGCTTACCCTGCTACATGCGGAATATAATGTAAAGCTGAAGAGAAAAAAGAAATTATTTGTCCGTAGCCAAGAGCAGCATTCAGTCGAGAAGATGGAGAACGGAATGCTTTCGACGTAGCTGAGTAGAATAGGCAAGATGCATGAATTTTAACTTACCAGGAGATCTACACCAACTATTAGAAGCTGTGTCTGTTACCGCATTGTAGCCTGTGTAATTCCATGTATCATTTTTGTATACGTTAGAATATAATTCCACGCCTAGTAATAATAGCGGTTCATTTGTTATATAGCCGTTATCACTGTATACATCGTGACGAAGATGTTGAATCTCACCAGTCTTGTTCACGCCTACCTATTAAAAGCCTATCGTTAAATAATATAAAAACATGTGAATAATATAGTGAAGTTACACTTATTCTTATAAAAAAAATATTGAGTCGGTCGTGGGACAGGGGCACAAGCGTGCGACTGTTAACGTGACAGGTTGTGGACTTGAGATTCCCATTCTATGAAATTAAACATTTAATATTTTTATTTTCTCGTTCTGGTATGAAGGAAAACCGTGGCGTTGAATTCCGCAATCTTCTTCAACACGCATGCCAGTATTCAGCGAACGGGACACAAACGGAAGTGTCTTAAAGGCTGATATATTTATGAGAGATACATTGTAAAGCTAAAAAATGATATCATGTCATACATAACGTTAAAATTTGGCATGTCCCATAAAGAACATTAAGAAAAGAATTCCCGAAATTCCTAGCCCTGGGCGAAGGAAAACCTGTTGTTTTACTTTTTATAGGCAGCGCAACTAATGTATTCACATACAAATATTAAAGCTTACCCGAACTTTTTATTATTATTTGTATAGGACCTCCACACTTACTTCATAATTAGAAGAACAAGGAGATCGTTTTCCAACAGCTCTCATATTATTAGTTAGAGATTGTATAAAGCGACAAGGTCTGTTTAATTTAAAAGCGACTAAGCTACAAGCTGCCGCTACAAGCGTTTCTCTTGATACTTTATATCCATATGCGCCGCCCAACCGGCGAACAACTACATCAATTCTAGAAATGAAAAATATAATTAGGGAAAAGATAATAATAAAAATGATTCGAGAGCTCCGTGTCATTCATGGTTTGGAGCGTGTGAATGTAAACGCAATGGTTGTGCGTGCGATTCCCAGTTAAAATAATGATATACTTATTTAATATGTTCATTCCATCTATGTATGAAAACGACATCTCAAAATCACTCTCAAGATTGATCTCAGAGTGGAGAGTGGATAAATACAGGACTCAGAACCTGTCATGTATCATTCACAACTCTTTATTAGTTCCAAATGGTGAAAAAAGGTAAAAAATTGTCGAAATTAAATAGAAACTATTCCGTAGTTTCACTATTATATCACAATTTAATCCACAAGGATAATGCACATTTTAACATATTAAAATTTACTGTAAAAGCTGGAATAATTACAACAATAATCATAGCTTGATATGAATCTAATTTGGTATTAAATAAATAAATCAATTTGTACGCAAATAATACTGGTAACGGCAGCAGCAGAAGCCAATAAATTAATTAAAACAAGTAAATTATTTCAACATTTATCGTGATCAGGCAACACAATGTTTAATATTTCATGCATTAATTATTATCAAATTAAGTTACATTATTATTTAAATTATTGAGCTTATAATTTTATATATAAGGTATTATGGTTGGAAAGAATCTAGCTATGCAATATTTTTGTTCGAATGCAACTTGAAGAAATATATTTATATAAAGTCGTCGTGGAATAGCACAACGTCTGAGGGTAAACGCGACATTTGCTGGTGGTTTTCGAGTACTGCTTGGAAGAATAATTTATTGGAATAAATAATTCTATACTGTTACCTATTTTGATCTAATTTCAACATCCTAGAAACAACTTGATGCACTGTATCCATGTATTGAGTAGCAGCGTATATTTTCAATCCTTCTTCAGTTGGATGAGTTACACACACTAGCGTTTCCATACAAAAATTATATTGCCCATATATGGTATTCTCTCCTTGTATAACTTTTTCTACATCAGCACCAGTTCTAGTGGCGGGTATTGCTTGAAGAACAGTCACTTTGCTCGGATCGTTTTTATTAATTTTTAGATCTACTACGGGTCTCTTCATATTACTGTAAGTAACTTTAACCAAACTAGCACCTTTTTCTGCTATTTTTTGACTTTCCGCCACAATTATTCCAAGTGGTTGATTGTAATATTTAACTTCTTTATCACATAAAATTTCTTCGTTTAATGGGAAAAATATGTTAGTTGGATTAATGAAACTATTTGGTCCGGGGATATCAGATGCTTTATAAAATGCTATGACTCCAGGCTCCTTCTGCAAATTAAAGAAGATATCTTACATAAAGTCTGGATGATCTCAGTAGAAATTGAATATTAGTTATTCTCTGTTGAATAACAAACTTTTTATATTTTACACTTACCAAAGCTTGACTAGGATCAATATTTTCAATAGTGCCCAGTGGTATCGTCGTGAGGACAAATGCAGCGAATACCTCACGAGGGAGTGACGGTACGTCTTCTGTGTATTGAGATTCACCCGCACATTGGATCTAAAGTTGAGTTACAAATTTATACAAAACATGACAAATTATCTTCTTTCTAAGAATTTAATCACTTTAATCTTGATTTGAACTTGAAGAAGATAATTATTAACGTATTTTTTTTAAGTACGAACATAAATGAATCTCTTGATTGAAAAATAATAATAATGATTTATTTTTATTTTAGTTATTTGAGACAAAAACAAAGCCTACCAATAATATACTTACATTAATAAAGATTAAAACAAATGATAGTAAAGTATAAAATGTTTAATTTATTGTCACTTACCAATCCATCTAGTTTAGGTATAGGCTTATTCAAGGGCCAGAGAGTGGGGTTAGTCGTGAATATTTGCCTACCATCAGAGACAGGACGCGTATCGTGTATTTTCACAGCTCCAGAACGATAACGAGGATGCAACCTATTTACAGGGTAGAGTGACAAAAGCCCCTGAAAAATGACATTATATACGAGATATTATATGGTGTATCTGAAAAATCACTATTATTTTATACCTATACTAGTCATCAATCGTAACTTTGTTTGCATAGATTGTAAGATTTATAGTGAAAAATGACGATTTTTTGCGGTTCTGTGGAAATTTCGGATATTTGGCGCCAGATGAGGGAGGCCTACATTCAGCAGTGGATGGCGATAGCCTAAGCAGAAATTTTGATATATTTTTTCATACTCTCTTACACTCTCTCATCTACTTATTTAACTTTCTAAGTAACGTCAGTGCGCTGTGCTTTTTTCCAGTCATTTTAAAACTAGCAATGTTATTTTTTGTAAAAATAAATAATAACGAACGATTCATCCGTTTATATTTAAACACTGTATCGGAGTGCAACTTTAATATCTCTTTAAAATCATGACATTTATTTCGTACTTTAAATTAAAATTTTAACAACGAATAAAATATAACGGAAGGCTATAAAATTTTAAACATTTCAAAATTTTTATTGCTACGGCAATTGACATCAAGATGAATATAAAATTGATTTTGATTGTAAATTTGATTTCACTTAATGTAATGGTTGTAGGTTCAATTCAAATTAT
>JAKRZM010001242.1:37987-56906 GCA_036379175.1 Heliconius cydno galanthus
TTATTCAAGGGCCAGAGAGTGGGGTTAGTCGTGAATATTTGCCTACCATCAGATACAGGACGCGTATCGTGTATTTTCACAGCTCCAGAACGATAACGAGGATGCAACCTATTTACAGGGTAAAGTGACAAAAGCCCCTGAAAAACAACCAATTTCTCATATTATATACCATTCTGTCATATTATATGTTGTGTATGTGGAAAACCACTATTATTTTCCATCTATAGTAGTCATCAATTAATTATCAACCGTAACTTTGTTTGCATAGATTGTAAGATTTATAGGGGAAAATGACGATTTTTTCCGTTTCTGTGGAAATTTCTGTGGATATTTGGCGCTCGATGAGGGGGGTCTACGTTCAGCAGTGGATGGCGATAGGCTAAGCAGAAATTTTGATATATTTTTTCATACTCTCTTACACTCTCTCATCTATTTAGATTTAACTTTCTAAGTAACGTCAGTGTGCTGTGCTTTTTTCCAGTCATTTTAAAATGAGCAATGTTATTTTTTGTAAAAATAAATAATATCGAACGATTCATCCGTTAATATTTAAACACTGTATCGTAGTGCAAACTTAATATCTCTTTAAAATCATGACATTTATTTCGTACTTTAAATTAAAATTTTAACAACAAATAAAATATAACGGAAGGCTGTAAAATATTAAACATTTCAAAATTTTTATTGCTACGGCAATTGACATCAAGATGAATATAAAATTGATTTTGATTTTCAATTTGATTTCACTTAATGTAATGGTTGTAGGTTCAATTCAAATTATGTATTTATAATATCAATTTTTACTCGAGCCAGAATACAACTCCAGAAAAATTGGAAACGGAAGTGTCTTAATGGGAACGGAAGGAACGTCTTAACACTAGCTTCCCAGGTTCTGTCTGCCTTCCTTACTATGTGCAGGATACAGTGAAGCTGAAAAATATTATACATCTCATAATAAAATACCTTATAAAATAAGCTAATGGCAAGCTGTCTTCTATATTCAACAGGATAATCTGGTAAGTCTACAGTCACGACCATTTCAGCGCTTAAAACTTGCAAAGCGTATTGCAAAGTTTCGTTTGTAAACAGTGCTTTTCCCACTAAATATTTCTCTGTTTTCCAAGCTCTATTAAAAGCTGTAGAGAGACCACCGTATACTATTCTGCAGGCGGTAACTATGAAATTATTGTCAATTTTGTATATGAATCCAGCGTGGACGATAGCGTGTGCGTTTTGTGATCGAGGCATAATCTATTGGTTAAAAGAAATAAATTAATTTATTAAGTATTAGATTTTTTTTTTTTTAACAAAATATCTATATTTCATTAAATCCGAGTCGCAGCAGCATTCTGTCTATGAACTCGGCAGGTTGTGGGTTCGATTCCCGCTCAAGGAAATAAAATATTGAATAAAGTTATTTCTTCATTTCGCCACGCAATCCAAAATTTGGCGGAAAGTAGGGAACATCGTACATCAAGTAGGGTTACATGGTAAAACTAAAAATAAATCATTTTAGTGACTATTATAATTATGTTATTTAACAATATTTATGTTACCTTGTAAGTGACTAATTTATGTGCGTCACTCAATGGCGGTAAAATTATACTTAAGAGGATCTTGGCCGTCATATCTTCTCTAAGGAAGTCTTGCATAGACAACACTTTTCTAAGTCCTGGAGTTATTACTGAGAAAAATAAAGAAACCAATATTAATATAATTTAGAATATGTAATCTATGTTAGGACATAAGCGTGTGACTGTAATGCGCCGGTTGCGGGTTCAATCCCCACTCGAAGTAGTGAAATATATATTTACGTTTATATTTCCATTTCTTCGCTCTGATGTCGAGGCAAAGCGCGGCGTTGAGTTCTGTCACTCAACACGCAAAGCGTCCAGAATTCGACAGAAAGTGGTGAACGGAGTGTCTTAGCACTACGTTTCCTCTGCCTACCCCGCTGTGTGCGGGATACATTGTAAAGCTGACTTTTTTTTATTTTGATTAATCATACAAAGACGACATAAATAATTTAGTTAATATGTTTCATATTATCTTCACACAGATATCGGATTTATCTTTTAGTTTAATCTTAATATACGTACGTACCTACTATTAAGATTAAACAGAAAGATATATCCATTCTAAATTATTATTCATTACATACAAGACATATGTAAATCGCGAAATTACATCTTTATGCAAATTATTACAAATTTTGCACGAAAAAAATGTAGGTATATATTTTTTTAATTTTGAGGTCATTGTGGCAGTGAACTGAGAGTTAAGACACATCTTAACACTAGGTTCTATATACTCTACTATGTGAGATAAAACGCTAAGCTGGAAAAATATAAAGTTATAGTTCTATAATTATTTAAAAAAAATTACGGAATTCATTTATATACAGATTAATTATCAATAAATAAAAAATATTAATTAAAATGCCAACATTTATATCATATGATTTTTTTGTGCAGTCAATGTCAAACATAATTTATATAATTATATTTATATAATATTAGTTATGTAATATTATTTATATAATTATAATAAATAAAAAAAATATACTGTATCAATAACAAGTCTCTATTAACAAGTTAGTAACCAGTAACCAGGATATTCAGTTTTAAGATTTTAGGTATAATTTTAAACAGTTCATTTTATTTTTAATTTTTGTTCTTCTTTATATATATATATATATATATATATATATATATAGCTGGCTGGCTATTTTTATAGCTGGCTGGTAGTTTAAATTGGCATCGATTCTAAAAATAAAGAATTATATATTATGCTTTAAAGTTATATAAATATTTATAAAAATAGCATTTTATTATTTATTTTGAAGTTTTTGTTTAAATTTATACATATTATGTAGATATAGTTTTAAAGGATTTTTTTTTATGATATTTTTCTTTCAGTAGCATGATGGAACCGTCAGAACAGGGATCGAATTCACAACTATTATATTATATGTATTCACCACATAGAGACAGTTTCATTTTACTTTCTCTTCTCGCATATACGAAGAGAATGTAAATAGGTAACCTAGAGATTCCACTCTGAACCAATTTTTTGAGGCATTACGTTGAATAGAACTCGACGGTGCATTTTTTTACCAAAGAGAGCGACAAAATGAAAATAATTTATTTCCCCGCTTGAGAATCGAATCCACAACCATTTCATTTACAGTCCGACTCCGTACGACTGCGCCACGAAGGTGATTTCATTAATGTGTGTAAAAAAGAAATTACTGCACTTTTTATTTCACATATCAATTTAAAGTTAATTAATCGTAATTACTATGACCTTATTACTATGACCTTTATGTAAAATAATAATTATTTAAATAAGTTCAGTACACTTTGCATAATTGACCTACAAAATATGTAAAAAGTTTGTCGCGTTCATTCACATGTTCTTTAAATAACTACGTAGGTACTCGTATTATTTGTAATTTTCATATTCATGAACGAGATGGGATGAGATTTATGGTGACATGACTGAGTATGCAAGGCAAGAGTATTCTATGTAGTGCTGGATCCTATCTAGGCTTAGGACCCAGGACCAGCCAGCCTCCATAGCTGATCATTCATTGACGAGAAGCGACTGATGCTGGAGCATACAGTGAACCTTTGGAAGAACTAAATATGTCGAAATAAATGTTATTTTTAAGAATATTAAATACTTACAAATAACAAGCTGAGCTCCAACTGTTTCTAACAGAAGGAATATATCAGATTTAAACTCAGGATTTCGATTTTTGAGCATTAAATTTCCAGCCAACGTCGCTATCTGGAAAGAATATAATTATTATTTCTTAATATGCTGTTCATATATTATTGATAGGAGAGGCAAGCAAGTAGAGAAAATTCAGTGTTAACACACTCTGTTATATATTTACGTGGACAATATCTAAATAATTAATTTAGCAATTCATAAAAATATAAAGTTAATCCTAAAGACTAGCAACGGATATGTAAAATTATGCAGAAATGGGAATCGGCCCCACAACCATCGCGTTAGCACTCAGACGCTGTGCCACTGGGCTACGATGGCCTTAATTATTCTTCTTAATTCAGTAATTAACAAAAGAGAATTATTTAATAACTAATTCAGTTTTATTAAAGTTTTTATTGCTCTATAAAGATTACAATCACATATTGTCTTGTAAATCTTTTAATCAGTTTTAAATCACTGTACATTTTATATAACACAATTGAATCTTTACGACGTTGTTAAAAAGAACTAAAACACTATAAATTGCAGCACATTTAAATCTTTACAAATGTATTAATAATTATCTAGTTATGAAAAAAGACTTTTTTTATGTCTTCTTTATAAAAACAGATTTTTACATCTTTTTTCTTCCTGCGTAGGACGGTGGGCAGAGAGAATTAAGTGTTGAGACACTCCGTTATTCAAGCACCGCGAAATTATCATGATATTACGTTCTGAGTGGCGAAAATCAATAATTCGCTTTGTCTTATTCCAGAGCGAGAACATGAAAATATTAAATATCTCATTGCATTAAATGAGAATCGAACTCACAACCTGTCATATTTACAGTTACACGTGTCTCCCTGCGCCACGAATGGCCTCAAATTTCAGTTTCTTAGATTTTATAGCACAGTTACAAGTCGATCTTATGAAATTGTGTACTCACATTTTTAATTGGAATATGCGCAACCAATCTTAAATGTTCATTAAACGTTCTTAGATAACTGAAGTAATCATAGTTGGCAATTTTTTCGAAAATGTTCATAGTATCTGTAAGAGTAGTTCCTGCCCCAAGTACCAAATTCTGGTCAATGTAGAAACCTTTTAGTTCTGTTAGTCCTGAAATGTCTATGAGTATCCTTGGGTATTCGATAATTGGATAAACACCTGAAACAAAAGTGAAATAAGGAATTATCAAATATATAAGTACGAAGTTAGACAACGCCGTGTGGCACAACCATTCTATGGTTGCTGTCTAAAAATCGTGCTGTTATAAAACACAATATAATGTATATGTCGAATTTTAAGTTCTAGAAAAGATTTTTTCGTTGTTTCGCGCATATTGCAGGATAAGCGGAGGGAACCTCATGAACCTCGGTTCCCCGTTTTCCGCCGACCACGGCATATTGAATAACATAACTCAATGATTTGATTTATGCAATAATAAACAAATTTCTTACCTTTTCCAGTGTTACCAGCAACCAAAATGTAAGACTGCACCCCCCTTTCTGCCCATATAACAAAAATATCAGACAGTGTCTCAACTCTATACCAAATTTTATTATCTTTCAAGTATAAACATTTGACTTCATTAAAAACTTCGTCTTTGTTTACAAAACACCAATCGGCTTCTTCACATGTTGTTTTTGAACATGCTTCACCGGTTTTATCACATATTTTCAAATCTTCGATATCAGGAAGTTCTACAGGATTTGGCGAATCTGATGCGAATTTTTTGAAAGCATCTAATATTGGCCTATATCCTGTACACCTACACACGTTGCTACCAAACGACTGTTCTATTTCAAGCATAGGCATAGGCTTTGTTTTCATAAGGCTGAAAATATTATTGAATGTTGAAAGGAAAATTATCGTGAGCTTAGAAATAAAAGAATTAGTTTTATATGATTATCCTTTTTCTCTATAATAGTCAGGAATACATTCTCCTAGAGGAAATCGAACCCAGAACCGTCGTGATTACAGTCGCAAGTTTGTACCACGTTACTGCGACATCCTCATTTTTTTATGTTTCTTATAGATTCAAGAAAAAAAATTCAGAAAGTAAGAATTTGACATACAATAAAATGAATAATTGGAGATTTCGCATTATATATATATTTTTGTCTCGGGAACGGCGGCATTTTACTTTCTGTCTACCATGTTAATTTCTATTCATTAGCGGTAGTCAAACCCACCACAACTAGTGCGTAAATAATTAAACATATTAATTCTTGTTAAGTTAATTATGAAAATTTTATTTGGTAAGCTTTGAATATTCAATTCGTCATTGTATAATAATTAATAATGGATGTTTTTAACAATAAATGAATATTGCTAATTTTAAATCTAAATACACTCAGGGGTCCACTACAAGCAGGAACGGTCGGGGAGGAGCTTGACTTGGAGTTGACTTGGTCTACCCCGCTTATTTGCGGGATAAGATACGTTAAACAGGAAAATATATAAAAGATAAGTAAGTATATGCAAAATTTTAATGTATTCCACATGGAATTGTCATATCCCCTTCAGGGTTCAAATTCTTATACGTTTACTAAATTTTTTTTTCCAAGCATGAAATACCCTGATAAAAATAAAAAAAAATAAAAAAAACTAACCTGTACATGGCCATGACCCACCCGGGACTACAGTATCCGCATTGAGTACCATTATTTTCAGCAAGTGTCGTCTGTATGGGATGGTAGCCGTCTAAACGGTTGCCAATCTTCTCAACGGTTGTTATATCCCAATCTTGGCATGATGTTATGGAAACCATGCACTGTTATTAAATTTGTGTTTAATTTAGCCTCAAGTTAATGAAGTTAAAAATGATCTTTGACTTTTTTATCGTCAATTCTTTCTTAAATTGTATTAAGAGTTAAGTGATACTAGGTTCTTTTTAATTTGCATAATATCTCAAATAATAAAAAAGTTAGTATTGTTTTTGTTTATTGGGTGACGAAACTCGCCCTTGAATTATAATAATTATAATTTCGTTTCTAAATTACTTCGCAGTAATTATCATTATTTAACTGTCTGTATTAATAACTATACGAAGCCATCATGGCACAGCGTCTATCTATACACGTGACGGTTGTAGGTTCGATTTCCACTCGGGCAATTTATGATTTTTTTACTCTGGTTATAAAAAAGAAATAAAAGCTTGAGAAGGGCAAGTCTGATTACTGTACGGGATAAAGCGTGAAAGTGAACAAAAGTAAACACGCTTACCGAGTTAACACTGTGAGGAGATTGCCCAAGAGATGTAGATGCACTAACGATGCATGCTCCACAGCCCCCCTCCAAGCACATGTACTTCGTACCGCGAAGGTTTAATTTGGTTCTAATGAAGTCTAAGAGGGTTGTGTTCGAGTCCACTTCATTTCCCACTGAAAAAAGAAGAGATTTCTTAAAAATTTTAGTAGCATAAGCAACTAAAAATTTGCTAAAAAACAATATTTATTATGTAAATTGTTGACTCTGGAATAAAGTGAGCAGAGACACAAGTGTCTGACTGCAAACATGACAGGTTCTAGGTTCGATTCCCACTTGAATTTCACTCTCAAGGCAAAGGTCCCACCTTCCGCGGAAGTGTCTTGATGGGAACAGAGTGTCTCAACACTAGTTTCTCAGGTTTCCACTGCCTAAGTAGGCAGCTATGCCCGGGCACGCTTTATATATAATTTTAGTTTTATAAAAGTGCCAGACGAGATACCTACTGAATAATTCATTAAACGTCACGTCATTTATTTTTATTTGCAAAATGCTAATACCTAAATCGTTTTTAATTTTACTCAAAATGAAATCGCAATATCTGTTACAAAAACCTGTTACAGATTTATTAAAAAGTAAAAGTGTAATTTAATTCAAATCTATATTTTTTTGTGATTATTTCTGTTTACATAATTATATTTAGTAATTTATTAATTTTGATTTTATGTTTTAATTAAAAGTATTTTGACTTAGTAAGCGCAATTATATTAAATCAGCGTCACGCTGTATCCAACACAGCAGGATAAGCAGATGAAACGTAGTGTTACGAAACTCCGTTCTCCACTTTCCGATATTTTATATATTTAGATAACGTATATTTAGAAAGTAGTGGAATTTAAACTCGCGTCTCTTGGAAACAATTTAAGCGGCGCGAGATCAATTCCAGCAACGTTCATATTTCAATACTTTTTCTAAGTAAGTTTTTTTTTCATTCTAAGTTTAGAATAACACTAACAGTATTAAAAATAAATCATTATATACAATATTACCAATTGACTTACACAATTTTTTATTCGACACATATAGTAGATACCATATCTTTGACAGTGAAAAGTGGTCTAGTGGTCTAAATTACCTTGAAATAAAAGGTTTTTGTTACGTAACGGCGTTTCTAAATAATTACAACTACGAGTACATTATTTTTTCGAGTTCTAAGGCGCTCCGTTTTCATTAAGGTACTTCCGCTCCCCATACATTCGCTGAATTTTGGATGTATTCCGTGTTGAGTGGTGGAACTCAACACTGTGTTTTGCTTGTTACTAAAGAGAGGAAATTAACATGTTAAATATTACATTTCTTCCAGTGGGGATCGAATCCACAACTTGTCGCGCTTACAGTAGAAAAATACAACTAAAAACACCACCTGCCGTTAAACTTTGATCCCAGTAAGATATTCTCTTCCAATACTATTTTCGAAACATTGTGTGTTGAGTGGCGGAATTCAAATATTCATATTTTTAGAGATAGTATGGAGGTAGTAGTATCAATATCCTAATCTATATATATAAAATCGAAAGGTCACTCACTCATCACGAAATCTCAGAAACTACAAGTGCTAGGAATCTCGCGTAGATGTAGTTTAATAAAATCGTATAGCTTTAATTAGCTAGAGTCCTTATACTGTAAACAAAAGGCGTGAGTTCGTTTCGAGTTTATTTTTTTATACAGTTCTGAATATTTTTCTTTGTATAGGTATTTAATACTTTAAGTAAGTTAAAATAATCACTTATATTGTTCTCTAAGTTAAAATATTCACTTATTTTGTTAGGCTTTGAGCTTAGATCTATTTCCAGAATGGAAAAAAATGTCACTAAGATAAAAACTAAATGAACCCCACATATTCCTAACTATAATATAGACTAATAAAATGTACATAATCTATACAATTGGCTAACTAGGTGGATACTAGAATATAATCGGTTGATAATATAATCAATATGAAGCGGAAACCTCAATTAAAATATTAATTACAATTATTTACAAAACAGAGTTAAGTCATGCGTAACATTTTTAACCTAATCGTAATTAAATTATAATTTAACGAACCAACGATGTTGAATTGTAATCACTAAAAGTAGGTACTTTTTTTTCTAAATCTAATAAAAATTAAATATGATGAAGTTATTTAAAGTTATATTCAATGTCATCGACCTTAGATTGTTATTTTGTTCTTTATATATAACTTATTTTATTAATTTTACTCTTAGACCGTACCTTTTGTTATGTTTTTTTTAGCTTCATGCTCTATGCAGTATGTACTCATAGCAGGATAGAATACAGGGAACCTGGAAACCTAATGTTAGGACTGTGCGCTTAAAGTCATAGACTTGTGCCCCCACACCACGACTGACCTAGTTTTTTTAACTAATAAATAGTTTTATAACTTTTTTTCCAAAATTTATTAGAAATAAAAAAAAATATTATAAATAAACGTAGCGAAAACCAACAGCATAAAACAATGTAAAATTTTTTTTTCTAAATATTTAACATGCCTTGATTCGTTTAAATTTTAAGCTCCTTGGGCAGATTTAATTGGATGAAAAATAGCAAAAAATTCTAATATATTTTTTTAAATATAATGGTTAAACCATAAAACGTTTATGTACATACATGTCTATAAAGTCGGCTAATATATCATATTATTGTATTGAAATGTTTTATATAAAAAAAAATTTAAACATTTTTCACGCATCACAGAATATTTATTAAATATCCTTTTAGTATGTATTCTGTATTTTTTTAACACTCAAAGACTCTTAATATATATGAATAAAACCAGATCTAGAGAGACTAGATCTCTCCCTTATATAAATATGATAGATAGAGTAATAGAAAAAAAAAAAAATAGAACAAATATCCTACACTAAAATACAAGCAATCTGTATAATATTTTATTCGATCTATTTTATAATTTTTCTATTTTAAATAATGGTACAAATAATTGACCAATTCTCAACTGCTCTATTATAACTAAATAAGTAATATATCGAGTACGTACCAGAATAATCAACATCGTTAACTTTAAAGCACACCCGGTCCATGTCCGTGGGTCGAGTGCGGTAAGAACGGACTGAGATTCGAAATGACCGATACAATTATACAACCTGCAATAAGTGTAAGAGAGTTGTTTTAAAATATGTGTAAATGTATGATTTATTATATATATACCAGTTTTATTCTTGTGGCTTCGCCCGCTTGGACTATATTAACATAATATGCGCGTGTCAATATATATATATCGCTTATAATAACAGTTCTTTTTGTGTCACATAGCCCATTTGTAGAGGAACTACTAGTTATGTCCAATTGAATTTGCGGGCGAAGCCGCAGGTAAAAAAATCTTATTGAACCGCTTTGTTTATGCCTCACAGCAGGGTAGGCAGACAGAACCTGGGAACCCAGCCTTAGGACACTCCGCTCTCTTTAAGACGCTTTCATTCCCGACTGAGTTTTGTATACTCGTATAAATAATATCAGAATCACATCAATAAATAATTAAAATATATGCTATATTTTTATTATAATTTTATATCCTNATAAAGGTTTTTGTTAGGTAACGTCGTTTCTAAATAATTACAACTACATTATTTTTTCGAGTTCTAAGGCGCTAAGTTTCCATTAAGGTACTTCCGTTCCCCATTCTTCCGATGAATTTTGGACGTATTCGGTGTTGAGTGGTGGAACTCTACGCGGTGTTTTGCTTGTTACTAAAGAGAGGAAATTAACATGTTAAATATTACATTTCTTCGAGTGGGGATCGAACCCATAACTTGTCGCGCTTACAGTAGAAAAATACAACTAAAAACACCACCTGCCGTTAAACTTTGATCCCAGTACTAAGATATTGTCTTCCAATACTATTTTCGAAACATTGCGTGTTGAGTGGCGGAATTCAAATATTCATATTTTTAGAGATAGTATGGAGATAGTAATGTCAATATCCTAATTATAAATATAAGAATGTAGATGTAGATGTAGTTTAATAACATCGTATAGCTTTAATTGGCTAGAGTCCTTATACTGTAAACAAAAGGCGTGAGTTCGTTTCGAGTTTATTTTTTTATACAGTTCTGAATATTTTTCTTTGTTAAGTGTGTATTTAATACTTTAAGAAAGTTAAAATATTCACTTATTTTGTTAGGCTTTGAGCTTAGATCTATTTCCAGAATGAAAAAAAATGTCACTAAGATAAAAACTAAATGAACCCCACATATTCCTAACTATAATATAGACTAATAAAATGTACATAATCTATACAATTGGTTAACTAGGTGGATACTAGAATATAATCGGTTGATAATATAATCAATATGAAGCGGAAACCTCAATTAAAATATTAATTACAATTATTTACAAAACAGAGTTAAGCCGTGCGTAAAATTTTTAACCTAATCGTAATTAAATTATAATTTAACTATCCAACAATGTCGAATTGTAATCACTAAAAGTAGGTACTTTTTTTTTCTAAATCTAATAAAAATTAAATATGGTAAAGTTATTTAAAGTTATATTCAATGTCATCGACCTTAGATTGTTATTTTGTTCTTTATATATAACTTAGTTTATTAATTTTACTCTTAGACCGTACCTTTTGTTATGTTTTTTTTAGCTTTAGCTCTATCCAGCACATAGCAGGGTAGAATAAAGGGAACCTGGAAACCCAATGTTAGGACTGTGCGTTTAAAGCCGCTGACTTGTGCCCCTGCACCACGACTGACCTAGTTTTTTTTTACTTATAAATCGTTTTTTAACCTTTTTTTCCAAAATTTATTAGAAATAAAAAAAATATCATAAATAAACGAAGCGAAAACCAACAGCATAAAACAATGTAAAAAATTTTTTCTAAATATTTAACATGCCGGGATTCCTTTAAATTATAAGCTCCTTGGGCAGATTTAATTGGATGAAAAATAGCAAAAAATTCTAATATATATTTTTTAAATAAATGGTTAAGCCGTAAAACATTTATGTACATACATGTCTATTAAGTCAGCTAATGTATCATATTATTGTATTGAAATGTTTTATATAAAAAAAAATTGAAACATTTTTCACGCATCACAGAATATTTAATTTATTAAATATCCAATTTAGTAAGTATTCTGTACTTTTTTAACACTCAAAGACTTTTAATATATATGAATAAAACCAAATCTAGAGAGACTAGATCTCTCCCTTATATAAATATGAAAGACAGAGAAAAAGAAAAAAAAAGAAAATATACGAAAAAAATAGAACAAATATCCTACACTAAAATACAAGCAATCTGTATAATATTTTATTCGATCTATTTTATAATTTTTCTATTTAAAATAATGTACAAATCATTGACCAATACTCAACTGCTCTATTATAACTAAATAAGTAATATATCGAGTACGTACCAGAATAATCAACATCGTTAACTTTAAAACACACCCGGTCCATGTCCGTGGGTCGAGTGCGGTAAGAACGGACTGAGATTCGAAATGTACGATACAATTATACAACCTGTAATAAGTGTAAGAGAGTTGTTTTAAAATATGTGTAAATGTATCATTTATGATATACTAGTTTTATGCTTGTGGCTTCGCCCGCTTGGACTATACTATATAATATGCGCGTGTCTATAGATATATATCGCTTATAATAACAGTTCTTTTTGTGTCACATAGCCCATTTGTAGAGGAACTACTAGTTATGTCCAATTGAATTTGCGGGCGAAGCCGCAGGTACAAAAATCCTATTGAACCGCTTTGTTTATGCCGCACAGCAGGGTAGGCAGACAGAACCTGGGAACCCAGCCTTAGGACACTCCGCTCTCTTTAAGACGCTTTCATTCCCGACTGAGTTTTGTATACTCGTATAAATAATATCAGAATCACATCAATAAATAATTAAAATATATGCTATATTTTTATTATAATTTTATATCCTGTCTCTGAAGAAATAAAAACCGATGTTGAGTTGCGCAATTCGTCACGATATGTTTCAATATCGGGCAGAACATGGAAAATAGTGTCCTAACATTAAAATTATTAATCTTAAAAAAAAAAAAATCTTTATAATATCTGGTAATATTTTTGTATATAATTCGATTTATTACCTTGCGAATCAAGATCAAGCTGCTAATAGGTACATATACATATACATATTACAGATATATATATAAATAATTTCACGCTTTTTTTTCCATAATAGTGTGGGAAGAAGGTTAAAACGCTTCATTTCCAGACATTTTGCGGTTTTGCGGAACTTTACGGCGGAGAAATGACAAATATTACGAATATTCCGATTCCGACTGGGCATCGAATCCATAACCATTGCTCTTAGTCGATGCTGCCTCGTTGTACAGTTACCTTTAAAAGAATTTATGAAAAGAAACATATTTTTAGTCACCAGACGTGAAAGTATAGCAAGAAAGTTGTAATGCATCTCGTTTATTGAGATCAAATTGAGAATTAATTTGCAGTTAAAAATGAGGCTATATTGACGTAGTGCGACATCGTCTTACTGTAAGCGACGTGCGGGTTCGATTCTCACTTGAGAAAATTAATTACTTTCACTTCTCCACTATGGTAACAAGTCTGAATGGATTGATTAGAATTAGAACTAGTGTGGAAAGCATCCAACATTGAATTAAATATTCAACATTTCAAATATTGGGAGTTTTAACACTTCCCTCGATCCCTAGGTTCCCTCTGATTACCTATATATGAAGGATGCAGTGTGAACCAAAAAACATGAATACGAGTCTTGGCAATAAGTGCTATACTTTTTTATTTATATAAATCATGGTTCATACGAAGAGAAAGTATAATTGCGATTATTATCTGTGAAAGCTATAAGATAAAACAAAATCATTTATAGATTGTAAGGTATTTTAAAATCGCTAATTATGGTGCAGCCATGGTTTTTCTGGTAGATAAAGTGATAAGACACTCCGTCCTTTTTATTTCGTCCATGTAATCTTGAAACTGTCGCGTGATCTTTTGTAACGGTAACGGCCGTGCGTGACCTAAAGGACTACTTGGACATATAAGGAATTTAAACCACAAAATAATTATAGAGTCACTCTTTCTTTAGCTGTAAGCAGTCATTTTAAAAAATGGAAAATATTTAGTAAGGTAATACTACCTTAATATCCCGTATACAACGGGTAGGCAGAGGGAACCTAGTGTTAAGATTCTATTCCCCACTTTTTGCCGAATTTCGGGACGGCGCGGCTGCTCGCGTTTACGCGTTGCCGCTGCGCCTCAGTTATGATCTCAGATGACCTATATTTTTTTATTAAGGACAAGTTTGTAAAACCAGTTTATTTTAAAGTAACTTACTACGTTTTTATAGGTGTTATACAGAATGGAAGTGAAACCAATGCATAAATGCTAGTATCTTTTGACTTAGAAGCTTTATTGTTTTTATGTTTCAAGAGCCCTAGCCTTAACCTGGTTAATTGATAATAATTTCTAGCTGGTACTAGGATATCTTCCCCGAAATCGAGATAACATAAGGATTTTATTCTTTATTCTATTCTTCCTAATAGCTCATCACAGGCCCTGCGGGTTTATTATAATAATATTGTTAAAGATATTATAAGTTATAAGCGCAACAGATCTAACAACTTCATAGTTCACGAATGTAAGACAGCTAAGCTAAGAATGAAAAGTTTTTGACAGTTCTGCAGTTCCTGTACCGCCATAAAGCGTCTGTCGATGCTTTGAAAGGATCGTTAAAAGGCTAATAAAACTAGCGAAGCTGGTCCGTTCCGCTCTTGTATTTTACTAGTTTATTTAATAAAATAAATTATGTTCGTGATATATATAATAATTAGTTAGAATTAACTTTTTGACTGTTTTTTTTTTCAGAAAGGAAGAGGTTTACTATATATATAATGTTTTTATTATTTGAAAGACCGTAGTTTAACACCATTGACTTCATTACCACTAAGTCGCAATGTGATAATAGAACTCCATGTTAATCAAGACAAACTGTCGAATTTTATAGACTATTCTATGTTTATACAATTTACTTTGAAAATCATACATTTGCTTAATGTAGCTATCGTCTGATGACATTACTGATCTGGTGATGATGATAAACATTAACCCCTTACTCCTAATCTTTAGGGAGTGAACAAGTCCACAACTCCCTAAAGATTAGGAGTTAGGGATTAATCTTTTAAATATTATAGGGGCATATAGAAAAGTAGTAAGCTGATCGTATTACGTATAATTCCTCAACTTTTAATGATTACGTTGTGTCATTGGTACTTGCCCATATTAACTTGTATATTATGTAAATATTAATAAATGAATGAAGTAGGAGCACAAGAGTGTAACTGTAACGCGACGGTTGTGGGCTCATTTCCCACTCGAGGTTAGGAATTATTATTTATTTATATTTTCATTTCTTCGCTCTGAAAACAAGATAAAAGCCCGGCGTTGAGCTCCGGCACTCTATTGAGATCACTCCGCAATCCTTGACGATTTCGGCGGAAAGTGAGGAACGGAGTATTTTAACACTAAGTGTCCTCTGCCTACCTTTTCGTGAGCAGGTTACAGCGTGACGCTAATAAAAAAAAGAAAATATTATATTGATACATTTCCCAATAATAATTTGAATATTATTACAGTTCCTTCGTCATCAAGTATTAATAAAATTAACGTCATTTATTAGAGACGGCTATAATCACTCCGTACACCATCTTTCGAATAATTTCTACATTACATTTTAAGTTATTTTAATCGATCGAATAAATAGTTCCTACAACTACTATCAAGTTCATAAGAAACTCCAAGAGATGGCGCCAGTGGTATAAAAAATTATAAGATCGAAAGCAATGCAACGAAAATGCAAGATTTAAAAAATATGAATAATGGAATATGGAATATAATTATGAAAAAGCTTAAATTAATAGGTAGGTACATAATAAATCTATTTTTATATAACATAGAATGTATAAAAATAATATTTCGCAAATGTTTCTTAGTAAATAGTTAACTAAGAAAATAATAACAGGACTTGCTCCAATATGCCAGTGTTGTCTCGTTTACGTAGTCTTTATCAACAATTACTGTCTTACTTAAGAAATGCCTTTTACACTGTTAGGTATATCTTAATAATGAACTAGCGACACGCTCAAGAGACAAGCGATAAGAACAACAAACTTATAATTCACACGATCCTGAGATAAAAAGTTTTAACAGGCTGACATATGGACAACAAAGTGTAATGCTATAAGGGTTCCGTTTTTATCTTTTGAGGTAAGGAACCCTAAATAATTAGTTTCATATAAATTGCGGCAAAAACTATGCATAAATGAAAAATTGTGCTTCCCGTGTGATCTCATTTTAATTTGGTCCATTTCTGACAATGACATTCATGATAAAATCATATAAGTCTTAAATTTGTTACATTGTGCCCGACAAATGGACGACTACGAATAGCTTAATATCTCTCCAACCGATTTCGATAATTCTTTTTTGGAAAGACTTAGATTTTTTATTGGAAAGGATACATTTTAAGGGCAGTTGATGAATGTTTGGTTAGGTTCTGATTATGAGATCTGATCGTTTTTTTGTTAAAAATTATATAATATCGTGTCGTAATCGTTCCGTACGTGCGATAACACCCCAAAAGTTATTAAGCGTCGACCTCATGCTTACCGCCTATTGATACAAGGCTTAGCTTCTTTCCGTAATTGCTCGAATAACATATTATATAAGTTGTCACTTATATACCAATGTGCTAGTAATTTTTTGTTTTTATATAAGATGAGAAAATCCTGGCTGTATCACAAATGATTCTTGGATTACAATATAATATTCTTCTTTCTTCATTCTGTCTTCTTTTTGTTTGTATAAAGATAACTTCAAATTTTGTATGCTTACCATTTTCGTTTCCAAAAGACATGGAGTTTTTTTTATTTCACGTTTTACAATATAAATAAAATATATATAAGTTGTATACTATAGCAGAATATAAATACAAAGATAACTTAAAAAGATAGCCGTTCTCAAATAGAAAGAACTGAGCGCTGCACCTTGTCTTATTACCACAGCGAGGTGATTAAAATAATGAGTGGGAATCGAACCCATAACATTTATATAAGAATTTTCATAATGGACTAAACACAAGAGTTCATTCTATATATTTATTTTTGCTGAGTTACTTTATGTTTCATTGACATCGATGGCTAAAAAAACCCTCCGTTTATTCTTCCAGTTTTTTTTTATATGTATCTCTTCTGATTTCTAATAAAACTTTTCTTTATAATGCTAATTTAATACGTCAGCTAGAGCCGCATGTAACATTAGAATTTACTGCGTACATACAACATACATACATACATCGTTAAATTAACAGAGGGCTCTTAATTTTAACGGATTATGTTCTCTTTAATTAAATCACGTTGATGTTAGCAGTTTCTGTCCTGTTTTAAGTTAAAATACGCTTCGTGATTTCATGTTTAATTTTAGTTTTGATTATTAAAAGACGGCAACGGCGAGGTTATTATAGGAGACGCGGGGTTGAGCTCCGCAACTCACATTGTCTTGACAGCTTCAAGTATTGTATATAATGACAACACTTAATTCATCACTTTTTTGCTTCCAGCACTTGTGGTAGCATCATCAGGAATTCCAAAAGAAAAACACTTGAAAGTACTACAAACTTAAATTATTCCGCACAAAGCAAAAGTTCATACATATATTTTAAAGAAAATACCTCGCCTTTGTTAAAACGTGAGGAAATAAAAAATTCTCGACACCCAAATTTTTCTGAGAAACTCCTGGGATTGTACTTTTGAACTGAGCGCAAAGTAGTTACAAGTTTGGAGTAGGTAAAAATCCTTTTAAAGTATTTGGGACCGCGACCTTGAGACGAACAACTCCACTTAAGACCTCCGGACTATTCATCAGGTATAACTTGTGTATTGACTTTGGAAGTTCGAAGTTCGAGTACCTACCTCATGAGTTGTTTAAAACCAATATGATAAACCAATAGGTCCATCTGAGGGTCTGGTAGGCAACACCCAGACAAAATCCAGTCCTGTCGAAGACAAGTCACTCCATGCCAGTTTGAAATTTAGCATGGAGTTTGGTAAGGAAGTGTGGTTAGAATTAGTATTAAGGTTGTTATTTATTGTAATTATTAATAGAATTAAATTGTGTATAAAAAATTATTTTCCTTATAACAGAATAGGTAAAGAATCAAAGTAGTTTCGAGGCACTCTGTTAACATCGCATTTTGACTTAACATAATATCTAATGGGAAATTTAACTTTATAACTATAGATAGCCATATACAATGGCAATTTTTTTTTAACTTCACGCTGTATCCCGCACATAGCATTGTCGGCAGAGAGAACCTAGCCTTAAGACACACTAACCTAACCTAACACCGCGCTTTGTCTCGATCTCCTCTGGTAACAAGAAAATAAAAATATGAAATATTTAATTTCCTTGAGTGTGCATCGAACCTGTAACATTTACAGTCGCACGCTTGTGTCCTGCGCCACCGCTGGCCTCAATTATATAAAATTTTATTTATTCATAAAAAAAATAAAGAACTTTCGTAATTTTTATTCATCTGCATTCCATCTTTATAATCCCACAGGAGTAATAGTTTCCAAGCTACCCGCATCTATAGAACATTTCATTAACAGTATAACAATCTGTACTGGTTATACTCGAAGTTACGCTTGTGTTCTACTTATTGGTTTAGATTTAGAAAGTTGTTTGTAAATTGTTCATTTATATAAATACAAGTCCTTTTATATATATAGACTAGCGACCCTCTTGCGGCTTCGCCCGCTTTAACTACTGGATTATTCATGTAATGTATGTTTGCAAAGCACTTAAGATAATGTGAAAATTAATTAAACCCTAATGCAACCCGCATTTTTGTAGTTTCAATAAGGATTTTCCAATTGTTTTACACAGCAAGGATTTTT
>JAKRZM010001242.1:59580-74255 GCA_036379175.1 Heliconius cydno galanthus
CCTACTTCAAAATATGAGAATAATATAATTTACACAAAACACGTAACGTTATATGGGAACAGGTATTTCTTTACAAAATGACATTTTTTTTTTCAGGTACTCAACCTCTCAGTGGGAAGAAACGAGGCTATTATGAGACATATTCTGAATCTTATTATAAGGGTACATATTACTACTTATAAGAATATTTAACATAATGCCCTTTAGGGATACTCTTCCATATAGGAACAGCTTTAATTTTTTTTTTCTCTAACTCTATTTCTTTGACAGCTGCGGGCTGTCAACGCAATGGTTGTGGATTCGATCTCCACTCGCAGTAATTAATATATTTAAAAAATTGTCATTTCCTCTCTCTAGTAGATGAAGCGCGGCGTTAAGTTCTGCCTAGTCTAGAAAACCTAATCTTAAGACAGTCTGTTCTCTATTTTCCGCCGAATTCTGGAAAATTCTGGAGAATAAATGAAAATACTAATTACAACTACGTAATATGGTGTTTCAAAAACCATACACAGGTTCAGTTTCTAGTACATAGAAATGTTTATAATAACTTTACAATTTTAATCACTATTATACAATACAATACGTAAAACTCTTAAAAAGTGGAGATTGTAGACTCACAAACTATAGAGACAAGAGTAAAACATAAAAAAAATTATATAGCATAGCTTCTGCTCGCATGGTAATAGTGTTAACCGCCCTTATTACTGCAGGATACATTCCGTCCTTCCCAGGGATCGCATACGAGGCAAATATGTAAAACTTGCCTCTGAGACCTTGTTTTAAAAACATAAGGGTTTTTGATATCTTGCATGCTACCTGGTATGGTATTACAGTATTTTGGGCAAAATTCTTGGTCAAATCCATATTTTAATAACATTTAATAGTCATATTTTATTTCCGCATATAGCAGGGTAGGTAGAGGGAACCTAGAAACCTATTTTTAAGACACTCCGTTCCCATTAGGACACTTCAAGCTCACACTTTCTGCCGATTCCAAGCCTAGTCTAAGGCATTGCGGTAAAATTCATCGCCTCATTTTGTCTACTAGAGCCGATAAATGAAAATAAATATTTTTTCACTTATTTATGAAATATTTTAGTAATATTTATTACAAAATTTTCCACTAATTTTCTTAAAGTGAATAAAGAGAGCCCCGGAGAGTAAATCTAAATTTATAATCCTTTTACATCTCTTAACTGATCTCACATCTAGTCCTAAAGGTCCGGTCCTGAATATTCATATAAGTTGGTAATAAATAAATGCTTGTGTATGGTCTGCAAAATATGTTGTTGATCTTAGTTTCCTTATTTTGTTTTCCATTTTACTTTTTTTGCCTCGTTACTTGCTCAAGTTAGGAAATGAAAATTTTATATTCTAATATTCTGTTCCCCCGAGGAAGAATCGAACCCAAAACAATCATACGCTTATGCCCTTGCGCCATGATATCCTCCAGCTATCTGAATAAAACGTCAAGATCGAACACACTGCACAATAATTTAAAACGTAATACCTACTATATAATTATTTCTATATTTTTTTGCTAACTCTACAAACAAGGATCCCTGTGCGAGCATTAGAAACGATATTAACATAGAATTTGGTTGCTTTTACTTTGAGAGTGTTAACTCAAACGAAACTTCTAAATATGACATTTGAAGGACAGCTTGTTACTCCAATTAAGAATGATGAAAACCTCATGGATTGTGGTAATATAAAATAAAATGATATAGTTTAAAAAGAATATACGACGTCTTGTGGTTGGGGCATAAGCGTGGAACTGTAAATTCGAAAGTTTGTGTATATTTTTAATATTATCATTTACGCGCTCTAGAAACGAGGAAAAATGCGGGGTTGAGTTCCGCCACTCAACACGCAATGACTACAGAATTTGGGGGGAAATGGGGAACGAAAGTGTTCTGGCTCTAGAGCGAAGAAATTATAATATTAAATATTAATATTTAATATGTTACACATTTCCTCGACTGGGGATCGAACCCACACACTGTCACCTTTACAGTCACTCGCTTGTGCCTCTCTCTCACGACTGGTGTCATGTTATACAATATTTAACAATATTAACAAAATTTATTAAAGCTTACGCCTCCAATGTACTTTACTATCAGATAAAAATGAATGAAATTACAATGTGTAATGACTGGCGAAAGCGTCGACGATATTTCTTACAAATTTCATAGAAAAAAGGCACAGTGCCAGAAATGTGAGTCTGCTAGTGTAATTTACTTGTTGACGAGTTCTTGCTATCATTTTATATATTCAATGTTCTGGAAAACTTATGTCAGGCAATGATTTTTGGAGTAGAGGAACATAAAAATTTTTTTTAGCCTTTTAACTTTTCTTGCTGCATTCTATATACAAAAAGGATAGGCCGAAAATTTTGTGTTTTCCCCTTTTTTCCGCTTTAAATAGAAATTACGTTACTGAATGTTGTAGTAGGTTAGTTTATGGAAAAGACAAGGCAAGCGAGCGTACGGGTCAACTGATGGTAAGTGATCACCGCCGGAGTAACACCAGAGGAGTACGAGTCCGTTGTCAGTCCTGTCGTCTCCACTCGGAAATACTGCTTCAGACAGGCCATTCTACAGATGTGTGACGCGTGGAAGGAAATAGCTACGAAACATTTCGACACGTAGCAAACAACTCGATATTAAATAATTTGAAGTTATTCTAATTAATATTACTTAAGACATAATCAAATTCATCTTAAATTTCACTAATGAAATCTTATTTATTTCTTTAAAACTTTTAATAAATAATAATTTGGATTTCCGAGTCTTTTCCTTACTTTGAATTTAGCACACAGTAAAAAAGCAGAGAGAATCTAGCTTTATTTATTTCTAAAGACAATGAAAGCCTAAAAAATCAAACAAATATTTTCCCATGTACGAATCGAACACACGCCTATCGCGAATACAGACTACAGTACTATCCCACTGTACCATAGAGGATATAAATTATAAATTATCCAAATTCACACGGACAGTTCATTTCATATAATTCAATCCTTATTTACTTCATTATTCTAAAACGTAACTGAATCTATCTATCTATCTATACGGTATCTTTGTCCCAAACCCGAAGGGAAATCACAATGCGGTGTTCCCGCTATTTCAGATTTCAGATATGGTACATTTCAATGAGTATCGCCTTTTATTGTTAGTAGCGTCTAATTAACTTTGAGATAAAATGTATTGTGTATTTTAACTATTTCCATATTTAATTTATTTTCATGTTCTCGCTCTGGATGCAAAGTGCGGCGTTGAGTTTCGCCACTTAATACGTAATGCTTCCAGAATTCTGCGGAAAGCGGAGAACGGAAGTNACAATACTATCCCACTGTACCATAGTGGATATAAATTATAATGAATCCAAATTGACACGGACAGTTCATTTCATATAATTCAATCCTTATTTACTTCATTATTCTAAAACGTAACTGAATCTATCTAGATAGATAGATTCAGTTATATATAGTATAGATAGATATCTATACGGTATCTTTGTCCCAAGCCCGAAGGGAAATCACAATGCGGTGTTCCCGCTATTTCAGATTTCAGATATGGTACATTTCAATGAGTATCGCCTTTTATTGTTAGTAGCGTCTAATTAACTTTGAGATAAAATGTATTGTGTATTTTAACTATTTCCATATTCAATTTATTTTCATGTTCTCGCTCTGGATGCAAAGTGCGGCGTTGAGTTTCGCCACTTAATACGTAATGCTTCCAGAATTCTGCGGAAAGCGGAGAACGGAAGTGTTTTGATGGGAACAAACAGTCTTAACACTAGTATCACGTTCAATCTGCCGACCCTGCTTTTTGCGAGATACATTAGGAAGGTAAAAAAAAAATATTTCCTTCAAAATAAATTATGGAATAATATGTTAGTAAATTAGGAACTGATTTTAAATAGAAAGATATTTTTCAAACTTTATTTTTGATTACATTATATTTCTATGAGTATTAATTATTCTTTGTAATTTAGTAGCAGGTAAACAATATTTTTTACTGTCCAGCTCTGATGATGCTTTTAAAAAACGAGGATTATGTTTTTAGCGCGTACGTGTGTCCTTTATCTGGTTAACAAGAGATTTTGAACACACAAAAAGCGTGAGAGATTTCTGTTCACTTAATTAAAAATATGGGACATAAACTGAAAGGAAAATACAAATAAGTAGATTTCTGTTCTTGGACACACATCTTACTAATAGCTCAGATTTTTACAGCGACCAAATTTTATGAGAAATGTATTTTTAATATGACTATGAATTTTACACACTGACAAAGAGTGAAAAGACAACAAAAGTGTACTGTATCGAAATTTGGTGGAAAGTGAGAAACGTAGTGTCTGAAGGCTAGGATTCCTTGCTTAACTTCTAAATGTAGGATTAGACCATTTGCAATATTAGCTATATTGTTATATATCGTTTATTTTTACCAACTGTCCATTATCTTCACGATTTAAAAAAAACCTTAGAGCAAAGAAGAATCTCATAAATTAATTATTCAATTATAATATCATGCACGTATACATACATATACCTATACTTCAACAAGTAATATTGGTATACCACAGTTAGAGGAAGCGTATTTGGATAATTGTACAACTTTCCATAACTTTGGAAAGTCGTCAGGAGCGTGTACGAGTACGTGGTAGCTTTTAGTAAAGTTTATTGGTAATTATGATACCTCTATATACAGGTATATTTCATATAATGGAGATGTCTGTGTAAAATCACTAATTAACTGGTATTGGTCGAAAATGGTTGCATTTTTATAATTATAATTATAATTATATTTAACTCATTTTCGTTTCTACGTTCTGGTAGAAGTACGGAGTTGGGTTCCGTCAACCTTTTAATTTTATATCGATTATAAAATGAAAAAAACAAGGCTAATAGTTAATTACGACTAACAATAGGAATTCATTTAAATTTTACAATGCTCCTTGTGAAAATATAGTTAGTTGAATCTAGAAAAGTCCCGACTGTTGTTCCTAATGAACTATTAGGTTTGTTTTTTTTCTTTTTAATATTATGCAGTCAGTTATTTTGTTTTTTTTTTACAATTATTTTTTATTAATTTTGCAAATATCGAGTGGACACTGTTTTTAAGAGATATAAAGAAAGGCATATTTCATAGTAAACCATTAAAATTATTCAAATTTTAAACTAATGTTATGGCTCTTTATGTATGCGTTAACACGTTATTAATAATTACATTCTTAGGACATGGTTGTGGATTCAATTTCGTATTGAAATAATGTTTTCGTTGACTTACTCCTGTTGTTCATAATATCTCATTTGTATAGTATAGCATAGCATAACAAGAATACAAAACCGAGGCAAGAAGGCATATTTCATTTAAAATATACCATATTTCGTTACCGTGAAGCGTATTTTTACAGTCTTGCAGAATTAAGCTTTCAGTTAATTAGAACGCCTAATTGAGTTTTTAGACTTACAACTGAAAAGCGTAAGAAAACGGCTGACTTTTATTTCAATGTATGCTAAGTCTCTACTTCAGCTTATAAATGACTGTTTTCAAGTAAACTTTTATGAAATTACAGCGTAAGTAATATTATGTTTTGAAACTTTAGTTAGTAGAATGTATGTGTTCAGCTTTGTATGAAATAAATTTCGTTTTACTTTAGTCTCTATTACCTCGTACCTCATTATGTGAAGAATAGTATGAAAGAAAAAATAAGAAAGAAGAAATGAAAATATTAAATACTTTATTTCCCGTACGCTCGATTGCCTTATCTTTTTTTGTTTTGTTATAGCCCAGTGGGAAAGAGTCTGATCGAAAATGCAATAGTAATGGGTTCGATCGTAATCGAAATTATTTTCATCTCCTCACTAGATTAGATGCGATAAGAAAAATCACTATATTTAGATATGGTTGGAAAGCCGAGAATGTCCGTGAACGAGTAGTGCCTCGGCTCTAAACACTACTTTCTAAATAAATTTGTAAAATATATGTAATGTATTCTGTACCATAATTAAACCCATTAACCGTTACTTGAAACTTTCAAATATGTTAATAATGTTTAACGCAATTACGAAGTTTTCATAACGTAAAGACCTTCATGGGAACTGAACACCCTACCCGCAAGACATTAACGATTTTAGCTGTGGTTTGCTCTGAGCGCCGGATTACTTATAGTTTACATTAAAGTTTCAATACTGATTATACAGTCGAGGAGAGGGAAATAGTGAATAATACATTTATATTTCGTAGTCTTTTTAATAACCGTAAAATCTAGCCTTTATAAATAATAAAAAGATTGAAAATACTTTAAAGCATGTATTTTCCTATTAATATTATCTTAATAACTCTTTTGTGCATATAATGTGAACTTTGGCGAACTTTTTAAAGCTCAAAAGAACTGAAAGATCAAAATAGAATATTAAAATAGTGTCTTAATAAGTGGACAGTGGAAAAATGAGTAAATATTGAAAATAAGACAATAATAAAAGCGTAAGGTGCATAATCGTGCAGCTAGCAACTGCCACGTGCTTTGATAGGTAATATAAATATTAAAAAACCCATAACATTAAATTTATAGTACTATTCACAAGTAAGAGTCGTGATAAGCAGTCATGGATCGTGTTGAGTTCCACGTGAATGGAGTGAAAATTACAGGTACCTTATATATTTTTTAAGGTTTGTAGGCAGAGGGAACCTGGAAACCTAATGTTAAGATACTTCTCATCCTCAATAACTGCAGAGTTCAGGAAGACAGAGCAAAGTGAAGAAATTAATATATTAGAATTTCGAGTGGGAATCGAACCCAAAACCTACTGTGCTTACACGCTTTGGCCCATTCTCCACAGTGAGCCACTACTGGTACCTTACAGTAATATTTATATAATATCCCTAAAAAATAAAAAAAAATACAAATTATTTAATAAAATTCATGTTAAACTAACAAAGTTATCTTTGTTATCGACTAGTGGGATGCGAAGTAAGCTCAACAACAACACTTTTACACTTCCTTCGGGAACATTTGGAGCTGCGAGGTACGAAGTACATGTGCCTGGAGGCCGGTTGCGGTGTCTGCATTGTCAGCGCTGAAAAATCCACCAATTCTCTGCCGGAAGCAGTTAATTCAGTAAGTTTCTTTACCATATTAACACGTCTGTTTGGGAGTTCGACCTCCACTCGAGGAAATAAAATATTTACTTAAATTTATATTTTTATTTCTTTGCTCTGGTGTAGAGGCAAAGCGCGGCGTTGAGTTCTGCCATTCAACACGGAATGCCTCCAGAATCTGGCGGAAAATGGGGAACGGGTTATATTCAAACTAGGTTCCCTTTTTTTATTCTGCTCAATTCATTTTATTCTGTGTTTTAGTAACAACAAAGTTACAGCGGTAAAAGGAATATATCATCCGTGAAAATTTCAACTACTACCTATCATGGTTCTACAAGATACAGTCTAGTGACAGCGGAGTCTTAGTAATATCCTTACGATCCTGCTTTACTCTTTCCGTAAAGAAATCTAAAAAACATTTAATTTTAAATTGCGTCGCGGTGCGGTGGTTCAACATCTGACTGCAAACACAATGATCGTGGGTGGGAATGTTTAAATTTCTTGTTACTATTTTCCGTTCTAGTACAGAGAGAGAGAGAGAGAGAGAGAGAAAGCGCCACATATTTTTTTGTTATTAAGAAATATTTTTAGTGCATGGTGTCAATTGCATCGTGCCACGGCTGGAGAATAACCACCATTGAGGGAATAGGCAACCGATGGAAGGGATATCATCCCCTACAAAGGGCGCTCGCTGAGAATAATGGATCTCAATGTGGATATTGCAGTCCTGCTTTCGTTATGTCTATGTATAGGTAGGTACTAAAATCACATATTTTAAAACATCTTGAATTTTTTATATATAATGATTTCTTTCTTTTCCACTCAAAAGCGATTACATTTACTGTATATAAATCTATTCCCTACAACTTTTCAGTCTATTAAAAAGTAAAAAGAAATTAACAATGCTGGATATCGAAAGAAGTTTATCCAGTAACATTTGTCGATGCACCGGATACAGGCCGATCCTGGAAGCATTTAAAAAATTTGCAAGCGATGCTCCTGAACGGGAAATCTATGATATTGAAGATATACCCTTGTGTGATAAAACTAGAAACAATTGCTTACAAAATGAATGCAATGAAAACGACTGGTGTATTGTTAGTAAAGATGATTTTCAAAACAAAATATTACATATTGAACTAAATGACAACAGACAGTGGTACAGAGCTGAAAAAATATCAGATATATTTGAGGTTCTCAAGAAAAACGGTGATGATTCTTACATGCTGGTTGCTGGCAACACAGGAAAAGGTAATTATGGAAGGCATTAAAATGATGATTGTGAAGTCTTTTTTTTAACAGACTAGAACCGTCATCTCGTTCCTAGATACCCCTAATGATATAATGTGGGGTTAATTTAACGCATAATAGATTTTACTTGAATACACTATCATTATTTAATATTAAAGTGAAGTTTGTTAAATTATATTTGTGTACTTTGTTGTGGTATAAAATAAAACTATATATTAATTTAAATTAGTTTAATTTAAATAAAAAACATACATTTTTTAAATCAATTTAAAGTATAGTAAACTTTTTTCAAAATAATATAATATTTTTTTCTGTATCAGGAGTTAAGCATATTGAAGAGTATCCACAAATCTTAATTGATATCAGTACAGTATCGGAATTAAAAGCATATTACTTTGACCAAAATTTGACAATCGGTGCTGGCGTTACGCTCACAGAACTTATAAATATACTAGAAGACGCATCTGACACAGAATATTTTGACTATTTGAAAATCATAGTAGACCACTTACAACTAGTCGCCAATGTAGCTGTCAGGAATGTAAGTATTATGTAATATGTAAGTGTATTTTACAAACTTAACATGTAAAATGTAAATCAGCTTCTCCTTGTAGCCCCGATAGCAGGGTAGAGAGGGGAATCTAGTGTTAAGACACTCTTTTCCTTATTTTCTTTTTATGCTGAACATCCATCTAGATATCGAATAAGACTATGACTATGATAAAGTCCACGTGATCGATGCCAGTGGTATAACCTAGTTAAAAAAAAAACAAATTTATTTAAACAATATGAAAACATGTCAAATATATTCATAAATAATTGTTACAGCTTGGAACGATAGGCGGTAATCTGATGTTGAAACATATGTACCGTGATTTTTCATCGGATATTTATTTACTCTTACAAGCAATAGGTGGCGAGGTGACTTTGGGTAAGAAATAAGAGTCGTATTTACATAGCAGTAAAAAATACAAAAAATATTAATTAATACTGTCAAAGTGCGGCGTTGAGTTCCACCGCTTAACTCAACAACAAATTCTCATAGGGATTTGCTGTCATAATTGAAAAAAAATCTTTTTAATAATGATAATGAAAATTTTGTATGAATTTATAAGAGTTTAGTGTTTTAAGAAAAATATAACTTAAGTTAATGAGATAGTGTGTAGTACACTTTTTTAGTGAAAATAACTGAAGGACCACTCGAAGGTATTTATGAAGAGGTTGATGATAGTGAACAAGGCAGATGAGGCATGCAGATACCGTTGCGTTTAACTAGCTTGTTAGGGATGAAGAGTGAAGCTAAAGAAATTGAAAAAAATATATATTTAAAGTGATATTTTTTGCATTTTGAATAAGATGTATTATATGTAATTGATATGTATCTATATATTTTTAGTGTCACCTCCAGGAATAAGCAAAATAGTGACAATGGAAAATTTTATGAATGAAAACATGAAAGGAAAAATTATAAAAAATATATTGTTACCACCGTTTAGTAATCAGAATAAATTAGTTACATTTAAGGTAAAAAGACAAGTTCTTATTACATAAAATAGATGATTTTTATTTTAATTAAACTTATTTAATAGATATGGTGTATTAAGGCTATAGTGGCGTAGTTGGACGTTTACTCGTAAACGCGAAGATTGTGGGTTCAATTGATATTTGAGAGAATCTGAAAAAATAATTCTTTAAATGAGTATAATTAGTTAATAACACCAGATGGTTCATATTACAACAGTTGAATTTATATGTTGTAGAATTTTTGGTTACTATTAATTAAAGTACACTCTTCTTAACTTTCAGGTATCTTCACGTCAGCGAAATGCACATGCTATAGTTAATGCTGCATTTTGTTACAAACTAGGACCTAATAATACGGTTATTAAAGCCAAAATTGCTTATGGAGGACTATCAACAAATTTTACTCGTGCCAAAAATACTGAAAATGTATTACTAGGAAAAGTATTGTATAGTAATAGTACTTTAAAAAGTGCAATAAATGTATTATTTAAAGAAATTATTGTTGAGGAAAATNGCTTTACTTGTAAACGCGAAGCTTGTACCCACAAGAAATTTATTTTCATATTATTATTATTTTCATATTATTATTATTTTCATATCCCAAATTCAAGTGACATTTGGGAGAATCTAAAAATAAATTTCTTTAAATGAATATATTTAGTTTATAGGTTTAGTTATAGGAGTTTCATATCAAACAGTCCAATTTTTTAATTGCATAATTTTTGGTTACAATTAATTAAAGTAGACTCCTTAACTTTCAGGTATCTTCACGTCAGCGAAATGCACATGCTATAGTTAATGCTGCATTTTGTTACAAACTAGGACCTAATAATACGGTTATTAAAGCCAAAATTGCTTATGGAGGACTATCAACAAATTTTACTCGTGCCAAAAATACTGAAAATGTATTACTAGGAAAAGTATTGTATAGTAATAGTACTTTAAAAAGTGCAATAAATGTATTATTTAAAGAAATTATTGTTGAGGAAAATCCACCAGAACCGTCAGTTCAATATAGAAAGAAACTAGCTCTCGGACTATTTTATAAGGTTGTCGTTTAATACTTAGCTTATGTTATAATCAATCTTTTATTTTAACAATAACTATGGAATATTAAAATTTTCAGGGTCTCTTAAAACTTTGCCCAAGCGACAAATTGTCCTTTAAATTTAAATCTGGTGGTATTAAGATAGCTGAAAATCGTCCAGTATCAAAAGGCTTTCAGTATTTTGAAACTGATCCATCGATGTCGCCTTTGAATCAGCCAATAACCAAAGTAGAAGCTTTTGTAAGTTTAAAATAATATTTATTTATTCGTCAAGTACGTACCAAGAAAATGTTAAACAATATAGCAGGAAAGATAATAAAAGAATATCTTTCTAGATTCAAACTGCAGGTGAAGCTATTTATACAGAAGATATGCCTACGATACCTAAACAAATGTTTGCAACATTTGTTGTCACTACTGTAGGAAAAGGAATTATAAACTCTATAGACCCTACAGAAGCATTGGTAAGCGTTGATATTAAAATTACAAATCATACTTTATAATACAAATTATTAAGTAAAATTTTAAATTATCGTTTAAAATTTTATTTCATTTATTAATTCATTCGTGAGAAAGTGGTGAACGGAGTGTCTTAGCACTAGGTTTCTTTCCGCTGTCTGCAGAATACAGCGTAGAGCTGATTTGATTTGATTTAATTTTTAATTTTAAACTATCGCAGGCGCAACCAGGTGTCTTAGCGTTTTATACGGCAAAAGATATCCCGGGTATTAATTCGTTTACACCACCAGAGGCTCTTAACAGCTCCGCAAATGAAGAAATTCTATGTAATGGTGAAGTTCGTTATTACAATCAACCTTTAGGAATAATTGTAGCTGATGCATATCATGTTGCAAACAGAGCTGCATTGCTTGTTAAAGTGATATATCGGGACATTAGAAAACCTGACATTGATATAAGAATAAATAAAAATAATGTACGAAAGACTACTTTATACAAATCTATAAGTGCCACGAATCGGGGAAAAGATATCTCAAGAGTTATTAAAGGAGAAGAAACAATTTTTGGTCAATATCACTTTTGCTTGGAGAACATGGCTTGTATAGCTTGGCCCACAGATGATGGACTTAAAGTTAGTCCATCATCACATTATATAGATTCGGATCAGCTAATGATCTCGAGATGTTTGACAATTGACCAAAACAGGTACTAGATTTAGTTGGTTTTTTGAAGATTCTAAAAGTTTTGTAAAATAATTGGCTTATATCCCTTTGCAATATTTTATGCCCTATTGAAATTTTACAATATTGATTATTTTTTTTAGTGTCGACGTAAAATCATTGAGAGTTGGTGCGAGCTATGGTTTAAAACTATCTCGACAGACTTTAGTTACAACAGCTTGTTGTATAGCTGCGTATAAATTAAAAAGACCATGCAGATTTCTTTTGCCTTTCAGAATTCAAACTAGAGCTATAGGAAAAAGAATGTCTTCTTCAACTAATTATGAAGTAAGTAAAACAGCTTATTAATTTGTGTCTCTTTCTTATTATATTTCAAGATTCTACTTAATATTCGTTATTTATTTTTACGGATTCGGTCGCTTACTGACAGTGATAATTACTATAAATTTATCAATATATGCTTAAGATACCTTTCTTTTTCCTTATTCTATTGTTTCAGATTGGCGTTAATGAAAAGGGAATCATCCAATTCGTAAATTACGATATCTACAATGATAACGGTTATATTGTAAACGAACTTCTAATTGGTTTAACAGCAGATTCTTATTATAATTGCTATAAAAAAGATACTTGGAAATTCCGTTGTTTTAATACTGTTACTGATACTCCATCAAATACTTGGTTTCGTTCCCCAGGTATGACTCTTATTTTAAATTTAGATGGTTTTTATTTTCTTTTAGCTTAACCCGTATATCACGGTAAAGAGAGAGGATCTAGTGTATAGATATTATGTTTTTCACTTTCTGCAAAAATTCGACACATTGAATGTTGAGTGAAAAACTTCGACAATAAACTCCCCCAAGAGGGATCGAATCACAACTATCACGTTATCAGTTCTGACTCAGATTCCTAAAATAAGTATTTTCATATTTATTTTTTTTATTGTTGTTATTTTTCAGGAACATTAGAGAGTATTAATTCCACAGAAACGATGATGGAAAGAATAGCATACGAATTAAGCTTAGATCCTTTAGAAGTCCGTTTAAATAATATAGACGAAGAACATTACCCAGCTATTCTCGAGATGATAAATACAATAAAAATTAATTCTAATTACACTAATAGAAAAGCAAACGTGAAAAAATATAACTCAAGCAATCGATGGAAGAAACGTGGATTAAGATTTGCTCTTATGAAATGGAAAAGTGTGCAACCTCTTCAATTTAATATTACGTTATCAGTATACCATGGTGACGGTTCAGTTGCAATAACTCATGGTGGTGTTGAAATAGGGCAAGGAATAAATACAAAGGCGATCCAAGTGTGCGCTTATTTTTTAAACATACCGTTAAATAAAATTAAGACTAAAGCTAGCAATACTGTGTTAAATGCTAACAATTCCAATACTGCTGCAAGTTTAACTTCACAATATGTAGCTTTAGGAGTTCAGAGATGTTGTGAGCAACTCCTACAAAGACTTGCACCTCTTAGAGCAGAAATGGGAAACCCGACATGGGAACAGCTTATTGCTCAAGCGTACAAACTTGGAATGAATTTGCAGGCGAACGGAGTTATTGGAGCCAAAGACGTTTTTAAATATAACGTTTATGGTGTCGCTTTAGCTGAAGTAGAAGTGGATATATTAACAGGAGAGTGGCAATTAATTCAAGTTGATTTGATAGAAGATGTAGGGAAGAGTGTAAATCCTTTAATTGATATTGGTCAGGTCAGCAAATGAATTTAACATAATTTTTCAATCTTAACATTTGTATACGTAATCATAAAATGAGTTTATACAATTCTAGTTAGAGGGGGCATTTATACAAGGTTTGGGCTATCAAACGATGGAAGAACTAAAATATGATCCTAATACAGGTGAACTATTAACTGATAGAACCTGGAACTACTTTGTGCCGCTTGGTACTGATATACCAACGATATTTAACGTATATTTGCGTAAGAAATCCTATAGCTGTGATGCTATTCTAGGATCTAAAGGTATATTTCTTTCTTTTTTTTAATTCATAGAACGTTTAACATTTTTAAAATTAAAAATATATATTCTAAGCCTAAGGCTAAACAATGCTTAAACGAATTCTTTTTCACGTTTTAATTTTATACATTACTTATCATTGATATTCTTACGTATGGATATTTGTTACTTAAAAAAAAAGATATATATTTTAAATCGTACAAATATTTAATATGACTGGCTGTTCAAAGGAAATTATAAAACTATTGTTTTATAATTTACTATAATTTAAAATGCGCGGCCGCGCGTAGCCAAGTTTTTTTACAAACAAAACTGGCGAGCAGCACCGTGTGTTATTTTACACGAACCATTTGAAGCCACTTTTTACCTATTCGTAACTCAAAAACTATTCCATCTAAAGCTGTCATATTTGGCTCAAATATTTAGACCCCCTACCTGTATACGTGCATAAAATTTCATAAACACAGCTCAAACAGTTATTTAGATAATGACGTCCAAAAATCGTTAATTTTTAGGGGGGTGACTGACCTATAGACCTTAATGTTAACCAAGTTCCAGATGACCTGGAATGGTGAAATTTAGCATCCGGTTAAGTAATTGGGTGTATG
>JAKRZM010001242.1:74359-91829 GCA_036379175.1 Heliconius cydno galanthus
TGTAAGAAGAATGGACATTTTCAGTTGTTATAAAATATTTTATATTGTTAAAATTAATTTCAGGACTGACCATTGAACTTGGCATACATTTACATCTCACTTCTTTTATCGCTGAAAGCGTATGTTTTATTACTGAACTTGGCTTTCATTTTACATTTATGTTTTTGATGGGATATATATATTCAGCTTCACCCAATTAAGTGTCAAAACACTCCGGTTAACCATTCGCCCAATTTTTGTGATCAGAGCCAGAGTGGGGAATTGAGCATATTTTAAATATAACCATCCCCCCCCTATCCTTCTCCGTCACGATGGCCTCAATAATAAATTATAAATATTTATATAAAAATTAAATATGTATGTTTGAAATATTTTAAGCCTGTTCAGAGCCAGCTATATGCATGGCAGTAGTGGTACCACTAGCGATGAGAGAGGCTATAGTGTCTGCTAGAAGTGAATCTGGACTACCTTCTAACCAGTGGTTTCAAATAGGTAAGTATTAAAATTTATAAATAAATTGTACTCGTATAAGTACTGGCATTATAACAGTATGGTCCTTCTCTTCTAACCCAAGGTGACCTGGAAGAGATTGCTCACTTTAAGACAATACGACATTTTTGCAAACAAAATTAAATAAAGTCCCAAAAGATTTGATTATATAAATAACCAGATTAAATAACTTAATCAAATTTGCCCATTTAAATAACATTAAATAAATAAGCAGGCGAAACCGCTCAGTAGCCGCTAGTCTTACATTACTTGAATTAATGATAAAAAAATACTCAAAATTTAGTTTTTGTAACATTTAGGTATATTTTTTTAAAATATTTTTTCAGATGGACCATACACAGTTGAAAAAATCTGTTTGGCATGCGAGACAAATATAGACGACTTCAGATTCTAGTTCTACTATAATAATGTCTTTTTTTAGGTTCACATTGTATCCCGCTCATGCAAGGTAGGCAGAGGAAACCTAGAATGTAAATGTTACAAAAAATAATGTATTCTATTTTATTAATGGAGGCAAAGCCTCTGAGTGTAAATGGTAACAGGTCAACGGTAGTGAGTTCTAGTATCAAGACAAAGGATTGCGCTCAGTTGCGCCACCCATTATGACACGTAATGTCTCATATTTGGGAGAAAAATGCAGAACGAATTATTTGAACACTTTATATAGAGATATATCTCTCTACTCTATTACGTTGGATACGGCGTGAAACTGAAAAAAAAACACTACGTAACGTTAAATCAGACTCTACTAGTGGAATGTTCTAATATAATTTATATGGAAATTGTGATCATAAATGTTTCTTTTTACTTTTCAAAGCTTTAAATCAATTAAAAGTCTTACTCTGTCTGTTCATTTATTGCTCTCAATTTGTAGTTTTTTTTCTTTTGTCATTTTAACTTTACGATGTTTTAAATGAAGTTCAAATATTTTTTAAATATAAATTAAGTGAGGCCAGTAGCTTCATGCTGTATCCCGTGTACAGTACGGTAAGTATAGGGAACCTAATGTTAAAACACTCTGTTCTCCATTTTCCGCTGAATTCTTCGAGGCATTTCGTGTTGAGTGGTAGAACTCGACGTCGGACTTTTGCGTTGGTGTCACGGCGAAGAAATGAAAATATTAAGAAATAATAATTCATTCCCTCGAGTGGAGATCGAATCCACAACCACTGCGTCATACTGCAGTCATACCCTTGTGCCCCCTTGTGCGACTTTAAATATAAATCATGTAATATATTTGAAAATCCATACATAAATCCCCACATAATATAATCCAATAAACTGTATTATAAACTAAAAGACACCGACTCCATTGATTTCCCAAAGGACGCGGCGTCAATACGATATTAAAACTAGCGCTCCCGTACAAATGTATAAAGCATTGCGATATTTTAATTGAATATTTAAGGCCGTGATTACAAGTTCAAATTTAAAGTGAACAAGTTTTTTTATTAATAAAGAATTTGTTTGATGGAACGTATGATTTTTTTTGGCAGTTTGACGTTTGATTTGGAGACATGGTATGTGATTTTTTAAGCTACCTTTGTACTCCTAGCGGAGTACCTACCTAAAGAGAGCGGAGCGCCATTTTTACAGATACATTTTTTTACTATTATATTATTCTGTCCATATTAATAACAAGAGATAACTTTGTACGGCGTTTAGTTCTGCCACTCAACACGCACCTCCAGAATTCACAACACTAGGTTTTCTCAGCTTACCCTGCTGTGTGCGGAATATTTTTTTTAGTTAACATTTAAATAGTCCAACCAGTATCAATTTTCTTTGTCAAAATAAACAATATTTACGGAGATAAGACGAATAGGATTTCTACGTCTGACAGTAAACCACGCTTTAACAAGCAGAGCGGAACATAATGCACGCCTCGCTGTACTCTTACACTGCGCCAGTCACTTTGAAAGATCTCACATATTCCCTCAAAATGAAATACTTCTATTATATTTTGTTATTATTAACACTTAAAGTGTTAATAATATTCATTCTGATTATGGAATCCACTTTAAAATAATGGAACTCTTTAATTCAGCTTACTATTTGAAATCGGTTTTTTTTCTTTAATATATGTATGTGGGTCCAACATCATATCACATACATTTATTAAAAATTATTATATGTAATAATGTAAGGAAAAGTTATTTATTGATAAAACCTTTGATTCATTATAAAATACAATATCTATACTATAGAGTATTTTGTGTATTATTGTATTACAATTGACTTTTAGGTTAAATACTCATTGTCATGTGTATGTGTGTACACTAAACATGAGAGTGAGTCATGTGAAGAGAGAGAAAGAAGCTCTCCGTAAACCTAGTATTAAAACACTCCGCTATAGCACCTATTGTCTCGAGCAACGTCTAACTGTAACCGAATGAATAAATTTAATTTCCTCCCTCTAATAAGACAACCACGGCGTTGAGTGCTGCCATTTAGTGTGAAATAACTCCATATTTGGACGGAAAGTGAGATTCAAAGTGTTTTAAGCATTTTTGTTTATTTATATTTTTTTATAAAAATCTGCTCCATTTAAGCTCTTCACCTCATAGCAATTTATAGCTATTACTACAAGACCAGTTACGAAAATTGAACAGTAATATAAAACAAAAGCTTACTAATAGTAATAATAAAGAGAATACTCTACTACAGTATATATAAGGTTCACAAGAGAGGTGGATGACGGACCATGGTTCAATATCAATTAGGACGCCTACAGCGCCCCCCGAGAGCGATGGATAAAATGTACGAATTAACTGATTGCTATGTTTCCCCTACTTCCTTAGTATGGATAATTACTTTTACAGTATATTTAGAGAGTAATTTTATTTAAGTAAGTAATAAAGTATGAATGGTGAATGATGGTATATTATGCTTATTATTCTAGATAAATGCCGACAATATAAAATATTTGATGAAATTATTTATTGGGCCAGTCTACGCAGACAACACCGCGAGCGGTACACTAGTTTCATATATTATGAGTATTTTCTCTATATCATATTTTACTAATACGTCTTAAACGACAAACATAAAAACATCGTGAAATAATAAATTTAATTCTATATTAAATTATTTATATTTTCACACCATTACGGTTTTTCCAATAAAGCAAAATAGACATAGGGAACCTAACCTGAACCTGAGGGAACCGATACTTTTCATTTTCGGAAAATAATCAATCCCCTAAGTTTAGATAGAACCTACAACCAGCGTGCTCTCTGCGACTCTGGCCCGCAGAGCCATGGCAGACTCTTATATTATTTTTTTATATTTAGTTTTAATAAGAGCATGGTAGCTAAGTAGAATATGAGGCCGCAAAAGTGCATCGTGTAAATTTTTCCTCTAAGGTCTGTGATATTAAATTTCTACTTTCCAATATGTTATTTTTAACGACGCTCCTACAGATTAATAAGAGAAGCTTTTAGCTTTTTAATGATATCAAGATAGAAATTTTATGATACATATATATGGACCGTTTATTTTGAAAGTGGTGTAAGTCCATTTTTGAGAAAAATGAGCTATCACGTAATTCATGCTTAGTTTAATGTATTTTTTTTATATATAACTAGTCCGTGTTTAATTTCTCAAAAAAATCCCATGTTTGGAACAACTTAAAATCGGTCGGTAAATGAAATTGCATAATCATCGATATACTAACCTTTAATTTTCTCGAAACAAAAGAAAATGGACTTACACCACTCTCAAAATAAACGGTCCATATATGTAACTATCAATAATTATATTTATATAATTGTTGGGATTTTTTTAAGGCCAGTAGTAGTGCAGAGGCACAAGCGTGCGCCTGTAAACGCGATAGGTTTTGGGTTCGATTTCCAATGGGGGAATGAAATATTTAGCATTGTGCTATGAGCTTGAAGATTAATATTGTAATGAAAATTGTGAAAATAGAACTTCTGGGAAAATAATAAAAATTCTCAAAACAATAATTAGAATAATTTGATTTTATTTCCAATACAAGAAATGTATAAAATAATTTATAAATTATAAATCATTTTTTCTTTTATAAAGAAGCATCAAGGATAGCGTGTAACTAGTGAAATTTAAAGTCGTCCATGTTTGTCTCGCAAGCTAAACATATTTTTTCAACGGTGTGAGGCCCATCTGAAAAAAGTAACTATTAAGGTACTATATTTTAAAATTAATACAGTTTCTTTAAGATCCATTTAATAGGCCTAAATGTTTTGAATTAATAATATTCTTATAGGCATTCATATTTTGAATATCTGAAAACAAGTAAGTCGCACAAGCGTGCGGCTGTAAGCGCAACAGGTTGCGGGTTCGATTCCCACTCGAAGAAATAAAATATTTAATATTCTCATTTTCTTGCTCTGGTAACGAGACAAAGCGGGGCATTGAATTCCGCCACGTAACACGAAACACTTCCAGAATTTGGCGTAAAGTGTGGATCAGAAGTGTCTTAATGGAAACGGAGTATCTTAACACTAGGTTCCCAGGATCCCTCTGCCTACTCTGCTAGGAGAGAGATACAGCATGAACTCTACGTCGCACTATGACTTGAAAATTAAAATAATTCGTTTTCTCAAGTCTCGAGCTTACAACCACTGCGCCATGTTGATCGAGTCCCTTGAATCTTCTAGTTTTTAGACCCATATCAAGAACATGATAATATTATAAATGATAGCATTCCACAAAATTGAACTCAAACTCAAATTCCTTCTGTCTAGTCCATCACAACGCAACTAAGTCACTAAATACTTAATATAAATGTTTTTAATATATTATTACCTATTTGAAACCACTGGTTCTCAGGTAGTCCAGTATCACTTCTAGCAGACACTATGGCCTCTCTCATCGCAAGTGGTACTACCACTGCCATACAATTAGCTGGCTCGGAACAGGCTTAAAATTTATATATATATAAAAAAAAGTTTAATACTTTTTTAGAAAACATATAAAAATTGAACATAGCAAGCAAGATACCTTGCCTCCGTAAAACCATACAAAAAGAGTTTGTCTAGGGAACTGTCTAAAAAGCGCAGGTTCAAATCCCGTAACGTTGAAATTTTACAGGTTATCTAAAAAAATATATTTTCGTCCCCGAGTGTGAAATAATATCTACTTTAAAGATGTAAAAAATATGTAATAGATTCGCAATCTAAACGTGAAATAAAAAATATATATTTTATATTTGTAAATACCTTTAGATCCTAGAATAGCTTTACAACTGTAGGATTTCTTTCGTAAAGACACGTTAAATATCGTTGGTATATCAGTTGCAAGGGGCACAAAATAGTTCCAAGTTCTATCAGTTAACAGTTCCCCTGTTTTAGGATTATATTTTAATTCTTCCATTGTTTGATAGCCCACACCTTGTATGAATGCTCCCTCTACCTGGAATCTTCTCATGTATTATATTAAGCAATCTACCTCTGTCTATCTCTGTTTCTATTTTCACTGAGCTATTACGTAGTGTGTAATGAAATATAATTTAGATATATTAATAAGCTTACCTGACCAATATCAATTGCTGGATTGACACTTTTTCCTACATCTTCTATCAAATCAACCTGGAGTAGTTGCCACTCCCCTGTTAAAATATCTACTTCTACTTCAGCTAAAGTGACTCCATAAACATTATATTCAAAAATATCTTTAGCCCCTATATCTCCATATGCTTGCAAATTCATTCCAAGTTTATAAGCTTTAGCAATAAGTTGTTCCCACGTCGGGTTTCCCATTTCCGCTCTAACAGGTGCAAGTCTTTGAAGGAGTTGCTCACAGCATCTTTGAACTCCTAAAGCTACGTACTGAGAAGTTAGACTTGCAGATGTATGAGAATTGTTAGCATTTGCTGTAGTGTTACTGGCTTTGGTCTTAATTTTATTCAATGGTATATTCAGAAAGTAAGCACAAACTTGAATCGCCTTTGTATTTATTCCTTGTCCAAATTCAACACCACCATGAGTTATTGCAACTGAACCGTCACCGTGGTATACTGATAATGTAATATTCATTTGAAATGGTGTCACACTTTTCCATTTCATAAGAGAAAATCTTAATCCTCGTTTCTTCCAACGGTTACTTGAATTATATTTGTGAACACTTTCTCTTCTTTTTGTATAGTCTGAATTGATTTTGATTGTATTTATCATCTCAAGAATATCAGGGTAATGTTCTGTGTCTAAATTATTTAAACGAACTTCTAAAGGATCTATATTTAATTCATAGGCTATTCTTTCCATCATAACTTCAGCAGTATTAATGCTTTCTAATGTACCTGATATTTAAAAGTTTTGATTAGATTGTTAATTTATACTTTGAGCATACATTTTATATAACTATCTGAGTATAAATTTTGAGTAATACCTGGTGAACGAAACCAAGTATTTGACGGAGTGTCAGTAACAGTATTAAAACAGCGGAAATTCCAAGTGTCTTTATTATAGCAATTATAATAAGTCTCTAATGTGAGACTTATTAAAAGTTCATTGACAATATAACCATTGTCATCAAAAATATCGTAATTCAGAAATTGGATGACACCCTTTTCATTGACACCAATCTAGAACAATTACTATTAATAAATTCATAAAAAAATTGAGGATATAATCAATCGTCTTTCAAATAATATAAATATAATAATAAAAAGCTAATAATAATTAATCACTTACCTCATAATTTGATGATGAAGACATCCTTTTTCCTAATGCTTTTGTTTGAATTTGGAATGGCAAAAGGAATCTGCATGGTCTTTTTAACTTGTACGCGGCAATACAACAAGCTGTTGAAACTAAAGTTTGTCTGGATAGTTTTAAGCCATAGCTGGCACCAACTTTCAGCGCTTTCACATCTACACTAATAATAATATGACATTAAAGTCCGGTCTCAATAATTTATCTATACTTCATCGACACCTTTACAGACATACTATAGATTTGTATGTCTGCATATGTATGACTCTGTAAATTATATTTGTACAATAATAAAAAAAATACCTATTTTGGTCAATAGCTAAGCATTTGGATATCATTAATTGATCAGCGTCAATATAATGTGATGAAGGATTTACTTTTAGTCCGTCAACTGTAGGCCAAGTTACGCAAGCAATATTCTCCAAACAAAAGTGATATTGGCCAAAAATTGTCTCTTCCCCGTTGATAACTTTTACAATATTTTTACCACGGTTAGTAGCATCCCTAGACTTGAACAAAGTAGTTTTTTGTGCGTTGTTCTTATTTATTCTTACATCAATACTGGGTTTGCTTACATCACGATATGTTACTTTAACGAGTAATGCAGCTTTGTTTGCTATATGATGAGTTTCCGCTACAATAATTCCCAAAGGTTGATTAAAATAACGGACTTCACCATCACATAGAATTTCTTCATTAACCAAATTCATGGGGTCCTCTACAGGTGTGAAGGAATTAACACCTGGAATGTCTTTAACAGAGTAAAATGCTAAGACACCAGGTTGTGCCTGCAATAGTTTAAATTTTGTTATTTATTTATGTCAATGCTTATGATTCTTACATTTTAATTATATCTTTACAAAAAATTGTTTACCAATGCATCTGTAGCGTCTATAGAGTGTATGGTTCCTTTACATTTAGTGGTGAGGACAAATGTGGCAAACATTTGTTTAGGTATCGCAGGTATATCTTCTGTATATACAGCCTCACCTGCGCATTGAATCTAGAAATATATTTTTATATGTGCAATTACTTAGTTCACAATACAAAAAATGAATGACGGTTAATAGTATCGAATTCAGATTATTACATTTTACGAGATATTGTTATTTTTGGATATTTTTTCATATCTTCCACGTCCACATAAAGAGAAAGTAAAAAATATATATATTAATTACTACACGCTCTAGATTGAAAATACGTACATAATTATTATATATAGTTATGGCTATAAATGACTGTCAAAATTTGTTTAAGAAAACTAACATAAGCTTCTATTTTAGTTACTGGGTGATTGAGGGGCCACACAGAAGGATCAGTATCAAAATGTTGTGAGCTTTTAGATACCGGCCGAGTTTCCACTAATTTCACTGCACCAGATTTGTATTTTAAATCTAATTTATCTTTTGGACTTAATTGTAATAAACCCTGAAAAAAAAAATTATATATTTCATATCCGCATTCCTTTTCTCAAAATATTGTGTTCTTTATTACATAAATTAGTTGCTTTATTTAAGTAATGAAATTCTAAGAAGTAATATTTTCAAATAATAAATTTTACTCGCATAAGACTAGGACTATACTACCTCTATTATTGGGTTTATAGCGCTAATAATGCACGACGAATCTTAAGATCGGGCAATAAAATAAATAAAGTAGTTATGGAAATATAACGTTAAAAGAACCTTATAAAATAATGCAAAAGCTAGTTCCTTTCTATATTGTATAGATGGTTCTGGTGGATTTTCGTCCACAATCACTTCTTTAGATAGCACAGTTAGGGCCGATTTTAAAGTGTTATTACAAAATAGTTCTTTCCCTAGTAAAAAGTTTTCAGTATTAACAGCATGTGTAAAATTTGGTGATAGTCCACCGTATACAATTCTCGCTTTACAAACTATGTTATTAGGACCTAATTTGAAGTAAAATGCAGCATTCACATGTGCATGTGCATTTCGTGGTCGTGGTGATACCTGAAAATTAGAATTAGCATATTAGACAAATATAAAATATATTTTTTTTAAGTGAAACAATCACGCATAATGGAAAAGCATCTGACTGTAAGCGCCATGGTTGTAATTAAAATTGTTCCGATAGATGCCAGAGAGCAGAGGTAGTATTGAATTTCCTAATACTGGGAACCTAGTGTTAGCCCCCTTTCCCCATTTTCCGCTGAATTCTGCACGTCGTGTTGAGTGGCAGAGCTCATAGCTGCGTTTTGCTTCATACTAGAGCTAAGAATTAACGTAAAGAGCGACTGGTTGTGGGTCCGGGAGTTTCCCACTAGAGGAAATGAAATAACATTAGTTTTACTGTGACACTTGAACTCTCATGTAATAAGTTTGTAATTTCATCATGAAATTATTAAAAACATTTTAAATAAATAAAAAATATTTTGCGATCATACCTTAAACGTGACTAATTTATTTTCATTATTCAATGGTTGTAGTATTATATGTTTTATAACTTTCCCTTTCATGTTTTCATTCAAAAAATTTTGTAATGTTACATTTTTATTAATTCCAGGAGATGACACTAAAAATTGATTTTTTTCAACTATAATAAATTTTGCTGAATATTACTATAGCTGGATAGTTTATTATACATGTATCTTTATTCTAAATTGTTAGGGTAACTTAACAACTTTGGTAGCTTTGGATGTAGAATGAAAAATCTCTCTTATACCGTAGAAATTAAGTACAGTAGTTTCGTATATGCGTTGTCTGTCAGTCGCAGAAGAATTTCAATTTCGTATATATAGATAAAGTTACAACAAAAAACCACTAGGGAAACACTGTCTATCAAAGCTAAAGATTCGTTTAAATTTAAAGATCAAAACCATCTTTTATTCGCAAACTTGTGATTATGAATAGAGGTACGTATGGTTTATTTAAATATATATTTATATATAATTTCTTACCCAAAGTCATCTCGGCTCCTATTGCTTCTAAGAGAAGATAAATATCGGATGGAAAGTCACGATACATATGTTTCAACATTAAATTACCAGCTATAGTCCCAAGCTGTAAAATTTACATGTATGTATATTATTTTTTTAGCTTTGCGTTGTATCCTATACCACTGTTACGATACTCCGTTACCATTAAGACACTTCCGTACCCCAACGAATTCTGGAGGCAGGAGACATTTGTGTATTGAGTGACGAAACTCAACGCCACGCTCTGCCTCGTAATTAGTGTGACGAAATAAAAATATGAATTATTTTATTCCCCCGAGTGAGAATCAAACCCACACGCTGGCGTCTTTACAGTCGCACGCTCATTCGCCACGATTAGCTTTAATATTTTTGAAATGTTGATTCTGTTTTACTGTTTGCAAATAAATTTATTTATTTATTTATATTTTAGGGAAAAACACAGAATACAAAATACACAAACATTACAAATTAATTTACATGAAAAAATCTATTAAGGATTATTTGGTAAATACTTACATTTCTCACAGCTACATGAGCCACGAGTTCTAAATGGTCTACTATGATTTTCAGATAGTCAAAATATTCCGTGTCAGATGCGTCTTTCAATATATTTATAAGTTCTGTGAGCGTAACGCCAGCACCAATTGTCAAATTTTGATCAAAAAAGTGTCCTCTTAACTCTGATACTGTACTTACATCAACTAAAATATTAGGATAATCCTCGATATGCCGAACACCTAGTGTAAATAAAGAAAACAATTGTAGAAACTTACGAGAATGAGATAAGTTTACGAGAAAATTACACTCAAAATATTATTTGCTTTGTAACGATATTTCATGTAACAACAAGACCCAATTTATATACTCAGCTTCACGCTGTATCCCGCACACAGATGGGTAGGCAGAGGAAAACTAGTATTATGACACTCTGTTTAACACTTTACGCCGAATTTATCGATTCGTTGCATGTCGAGTGACGAAACTCAATGCCGAGCCTTTTGCCTTGGTGCCAGAACGAAGAAATGATAATATTTATAAATAATAATTCATTCCCTCGAGTGGGGATCGAATTCACAACCGTCGCATTACAGTCACACACTTGTGCTCGCACGTAGCGAAGTCTCCAAATTATTTATTTATTTATTTTAATACTAAATTATTAAATTACACCATAAATTAATAAATTACACCATAATTGTAATAAATTACACCATAATTATAACAATTTCTATTACCTTTTCCTGTGTTTCCAGCAACCAACATGTAAGAACCTACACCATGTTTTTCTAAAATCTCAAATATATCTGATATACTCTCAGCTTTGTACCACTGTTTTCCATCCTTTAGTTCAATATGAAAAATGTTGTGTTCAAAATTTTCTTTAGAAACCATATACCAGTCACTTTCATCGCATTCTTTTTGTTTGTAACATTTTTTTCCTTTATTATTACATAATTGTATATCTTCAATATCAAGAACTTGTGGGTTGGGAGCATCGCTAGCAAATTTTTTAAATGCCTCCAGGATTGGTCTGTATCCTGTACAGCGACAGATATTACTTGATAAATTTCTTTCGATTTCCAACATCGTTATGTTTTTTTTGCTCTTTAACAAGCTAAAAAATATTTTAAGNATTCCCTCGAGTGGGGATCGAATTCACAACCGTCGCATTACAGTCACACACTTGTGCTCGCACGTAGCGAAGTCTCCAAATTATTTATTTATTTATTTTAATACTAAATTATTAAATTACACCATAAATTAATAAATTACACCATAATTGTAATAAATTACACCATAATTATAACAATTTCTATTACCTTTTCCTGTGTTTCCAGCAACCAACATGTATGAACCTACACCATGTTTTTCTAAAATTTCAAATATATCTGATATACTCTCAGCTTTGTACCACTGTTTTCCATCCTTTAGTTCAATATGAAAAATGTGATGTTCAAAATTTTCTTTAGAAACGATACACCAGTCACTTTCATCGCATTCATTTTGTTTGTAACAAACTTTTCCTTTTTGATTACATAATTGTATATCTTCAATATCAAGAACTTGTGGATTGGGAGCATCGCTAGCAAATTTTTTAAATGCCTCCAAGATTGGTCTGTATCCTGTACAGCGACAGATATTACTTGATAAATTTCTTTCGATTTCCAACATCGTTATGTTTTTTTTGCTCTTTAACAAGCTAAAATATATTTTAAGTTTTAATTATAACAATTATATATTTTTCTTAAAACTACGTACTTTCTTTTTCTACGTTGAGTTCCGTCACTTAACAAGCAATGCCTCAAAAATTCGGCGAAAAGTGGGGAACGGAGTGTCTGAATAAGTTTCGTCTGCCTATACTTCTTAAATGTACATCTATTTTACATACCTATACATAGACATAACGAAAGCAGGACTGCAATATCCACATTGAGATCCATTATTCTCAGCGAGCGCCCTCTGTAGGGGATGATATCCCTTCCATCGGTTGCCTATTCCTTCAATGGTCGTTATTTTCCAGCCATGGCACGATGTAATAGAAACCATGCACTGAAATATTTTTAGATATAAATCAGGTTCACGCTGCATCCCGCACGCAGCAGCGTAGGCAGTGGGAACCTAGTGTTAAATCATTCCGTTCCTTTTTAAGACACTTCCGTTCCCCACTTCCCGCGAATTCTTTCGGCATTGCGTGATTAGTGGCAGAACTTAACGCTGCACTTTGATTCGTTACCGAAGCGAGGAAATGAACTTAATAAATATTTCAATTTTGTCCTGCGGGACGGCAGCCACATCAATCATCATCATTAAAAAATATTGACATAAATTATCTTCTAATATTTTTTTACGTTTTGTAAGCTAAGCAAGGGAAAAACAACCACATACTAGATCAAAATCTTCAGTAAAACATGTACGACACTTTTCTTTTTTTTTGTCATGTCATTCAGGCATTCACAAGTTGTATGTTAAAATATTTAAAAGATAACAGCGTATCCGTACACTTGCCTTACAGCCAGATAATAAATCAATCTAAACGAATAATGAAGTATATTACTTTTACATGTATGTAATGTTACCGGATCATTGATTTAGTTCGGTATAAAATCTTATATTACAATTTTTAGCGACAATATTGTTAAAACAAATCTTACAGAATTAACGGCCTCTGGTAGAGAATTGGTGGATTTTTCAGCGCTGACAATGCATACGCCGCATCCGGCCTCCAGGCACATGTACTTCGTACCTCGCAGCTCCAAATGTTCCCGGAGGAAGTGTAAAAGTGTTGTAGAGGAACTTTCTTCACATCCCACTAAATAAAAAAGTTTTTTAATATTTTTAGTAGCGATATTTTTGGTAAGATTGCTATTAGTTTATAAAAATATCAAACAAAATCCATAATCTTATTGTAAAATATTTTATGGTAAACTTGAAATCTGAATTTTGAATCTGTCAAGCACCATTCCAAATAAAAAAAATATATAAGCAAAACGAATATTAATTACTTTTTCAAATAGTGCATAGCATTAATAATTAACTATTACAATTAGACCATGAAAACTATAAAAAAAATATAAATATTAAATATATTACCTGAAAATTTCACTCCATTCACATGAAACTCGACACGATCCATGACTGCTTATCACGAGCGTTGCTTGTATACAGCACTATCAATAAATGCTTTATATGTTGTAGGTTTTTTTTACCATTTATATTATCAGTGAGTATATATTCATTAAGTATTTTTACGTTTATTTTATCAGCACACATAATTAGCTTTTCCGTTATTACTTTGGGATAACGGCTTATTATATTTGTACAGGTACTATACCTTCAGGTTTTTCGTGGGCAAAGGAATGAGGGAGTAGGTGACCCATGCCTACCTCAGAATAATCTTTTATCTACTCCAGAATTCTTACTAGCAAAAAATTAAGGTTGAACATTATAATAAAAACTCTTACCCAAACAGATCGGTATAAAATTAAAGTCAAGGAAATTTAACTTTTTTTTTTTAATAAATTTCATTTTCTTATTTAGAATTAGAAAAAACTACGTCTGTCTAATCCATTCACCTTCCTTAGTACAGACAAAATCCTTTACTAAGCTAAAATAATAAGGAAAATTGATATAAAATATTTTTAAGTAAAATTAGTGACATTTTTTCCTGTTTATTTCTTTTTAATCAAAATAATGAAAGACACCACAAGGATTTAACAAGAAATAATTTAAGATGAGGAAGCAACAAATATAAGTAATATTTTAATCACGTCTTAATAAAATAGTAGTCCATTTCAGGCCAGATGGTGATGAAAGCGTCTAATAATCGAATACTATTGAAGTTTACAAGAAGAATGGCATTAAAACGTTTGAAAAGGAACAATATCCTGTAATGGCTCAGTGAACATTTGTAATAAAATCATCGTAAAAGTACTCGTACATTTAGACGAGCTGAGCGGATAGAGCTTTTCTATGGACAATGCGCTAGAAATTGACTTCGGGCTTCGAGACAACTTGCCCGTTATACTCGTTTTTGTGTGGTCCAAATTATGAGCGGACTGATATTTTTCTTTTTTGTGACGACTTAATTATATAATTTGTGCCAATACCAATAAAATTGGCGCCAATACCAAAAATTACAAGACGTCATAAAGCCCAGAGAAAAAAATATACTGTTCTTTATGACTATCGTCTGGTTGAACTTCACTGTTACGAAATGATAATTTACTAGATTTTTTAGCCAATAGCTGTAGACCCTCACCACACTTCATTAAAAGACAGAACTAGAACGTTCTCTCAATATTAACTTTATAGGATCAAAAAATATTGAAAAAACCAAAATTCTCTTAACTTAGTCTCAACGTAGAAAAGTATGAATGCCGTTCGCGAGAGCTTTGTAACACTCGAAATAGTGAACTGTCATCTCCTGAAGCTTGATTAGCCTCCTATTAAAGGCTTTTGTGATAGGCCTCCGATGGCCTCCACACAATATCCTGAGATTACCTATTGAACTTCATATTTCATACTCGTATGTAAGGGATTACGGTTCCCTTGTGGTTTAACGTTAACTATTCTTAAATTATAAAATTGATATTAAATGCGTTTCGCTTTTGGACTTTCTAAGTATTGCTGTTGGAACTGGGTAATGTGCGATAAATCTAATTTTAGTTTATTTCTATACCTGTCCAAGAATTTAGGTTACCCTTTTTTATTTAAATTCACCAAATTACATACATATACAATATTGTAGATTCAAATACTTCTCAATAACGACAAAATCATTATTGTTTTGTTAGATAGGTCATCTGTAAAAGAAAGTCTATGGCATATTACGTTTATCGTTTAAATATTATCTATCATGTGACATACACAATTATTAGTTATTTTAATTAGACCACGTATGCATAGCCACACGTAAAAGTTAGTACTAACATAAGAAATATTTGTAATATAATACAACAAATAGCCTTAACGACTTTGTAAGTTCAAGTATTATGGAAATCCTTTAATTAAATATACGAAATTGATTCCAATTATTATTCATTTATCGATAAAACGAAAAGACGATTCGGGAAATTTCGGCAAACAACTACTGCTAAGTTTAATTACTTGGGCTCTGTCTATAGCTTGCGAATTAGGCGGTTCAACTAATTCACCTATCAATCTTATTGGAAGTTTTATTTCATTTGGGCACTTATTTATTGAATATTTACAATAAAATTAATTATGAGGCCAGTCGAGCAGGGGCTCAACTGTAAACGCAGGTTGTAAACCAACTCTGGTGACAGAGCAAAGTTCGTCGTTTAGTTTCACTACTCATAACGCACTGCCTCCAAAATTTGGCGGAAAATGGAGAACTTAAGTATCTTAACAGTAGGTTCCCTCTGCCTACCACGGTGTATGCGGGATATAGCATGAAACTAAAAAAACAACACCAAATTAACAATAATATTAGTTTCAGAGGAGGCCATTCATGGCACAGAGGCACAACTGACTGAAATGACTGTAAAATCGACTGGTTGTCAACACAACCCTTTTTTATTGGTTCTTGAATATCCTTTAACAAATATTATCTATTGATTTGAAACTAATTTCATTCAAGCGGCTCACATCCCCGGAGTTGCTTTACAAACTGCTAACTTTAATTACTTATACCCAAATTATAACTTCTTGCCGACAAATTAGCCGCCTGAAGAAACTCACCTATTAATCTTATTGAGATACCTTGAGTTTCCAAACCGTTAATTAATTACAATCATGTACCCATAATATTAAATTTTATTCTTCACTTTCAGTCCATTTTGAAGACAGATTCTTCCGTTAGATGGTGGAATTTATCGCCGTGCTATGGCACATCAGTCCCGGAGCATAGACGACGATCGGCCCTACGCTTCTCGCAGTGGTTCCCGATTACCTAGAAGAAACTGTTGGTCCACCTGGTAGAGTGAAATGTCCAATGCTGAAATATAAATATTCCTGAATACGTTAAAAAGCATTGTGTGTTGGGATTTTGTCAACAAAGGAATCACCAGGTGTCTAAATATTGGGTCTTATTAATATAATACTGGATAATGTATTTTGCTAGGGTAAGTAGAAGGAAATCAGTGTTAAGACACTCCGTTCTCTACTTTCCACTAAACTCTTGATGTATTACTTGTTGTTGCCAGAGCCAGGAAATAATTAAATGATTCTTTACCCTGAGATGTTTCTGTACACTAATTTATTATAGAACTAGCGACCCCCTCGCGGCTTCGCCTGCTTTAACTACTAAATTATTCATATAATGTATATTTACAAAGCACTTAAGATAATGTGAAAATTAATTAAACCCTAATGCAACCCGCATTTTCGTAGTTCCAATAAAGATTTTCCAATTGTTTTAAGATAAACACAAATAAATAACACAAACAACAGAAAACTTAAACGAAAGAAATTATAAACAACAGACTACCTACTATTCTCGTAGCTAAAAATACTTAAACGAAAGATGTAACCAACTATGTCGCGTGGAAATACATTATAATTATTGGATAACTCCAAAGTACGTGCAACCACTTCTAAATTTACTTTGCCAGTAGTAGCTCCGAACGACATCAGGCCTTGGTTCTCTGACGGTTAATGCTGTTAGCCCTATTGGCTTTTACAGCGACACCGGTTGGGTAGGGAAGAGGGTACTCCGTCCCTGATGAAAAGCAAGCACTACGTGGCTGCCTGTGAGGAAAATTAAATAGAATGCATCGGCCGGGAATCGAACTCGGGCCGGCCGCGTGGCAGCCGAGCATTTTACCACTGAACCACCGATGCGTGTAAGGTAGGCGGGCGCGGCGGACGC